>CM044961.1:8668132-8836868 GCA_024516035.1 Bactericera cockerelli | reverse complement strand
TTTGATTTATACATTGCTGGTATACATGATATTAAATTTGAAGATTTGTAAATACAAGTTCTTCTTTTTAAGTTAAAAATAATAATCAATATCATTTTCATAATGATAGCGTAAACTATTATGTGTAATTATTACAGTGGAAATGGACTTGAAATTCTTCAGGGTCCCAATCGGACCACCTTCCTCAATCGCAAGATCAGTTTTGCAAGTGTAATTATTTTAATCGCCAACTTTTTATTTTCAGACTGGATTTGTTTCACTTACCTCATTCACCTTTTTTAAAAGCGGCTGTACGTGAGGCAAGAACAAGTTATAAATATATAAAATATAATTATTAATAACACATTTTATTTTTCAATTTTCAAGATAATTATGTACAAGAGGTATGGAGCGGTCTAATCATTGGTTAAACGTTTGTACCTGGTTATTTGGCCATCATTTTTTTGCACCATAGGAGTCGGTGAAAAACTGGATATGGCGAAAACAACGTGTTTCATTTCTCTCTCTCTCTCTCTCCCGCTATCTCTCTCCCGCTTGTTCTCTCCTATCTCTCTCCTCTCTCCCGCTGTCTCTCTCCCGCTTCTCTCTCTCTCTCGCCCGCTATCTCTCTCTCTCTCTCCCGCTGTCTCTCTTTTTTCTCTCCCGCTGTCTCTCTCTCTCTCTCCCGCTATCTCTCTCTCTCTCTCCCGCTGTCTCTCTTTTTTCTCTCCCGCTGTCTCTCTCTCCTCTCTCCCCGCTATCTCTCTCTCTCTCTCCCGCTTCTCTCTTTTTTCTCTCCCGCTGTCTCTCTCTCTCTCTCCCGCTCTCTCTTTCTCTCACGCTATCTATCCTCTCTTTCTTTCCCTCTCTCCCGCTACTTCTCTCTCTCTCTTTCTCTATCTCTTGATTTCCTCCACTCCAGGTCCCAATTCTCTCATGCATGAAACGACCTCAGTAGCTTGATTGAAAAAGCGGCGGACTTGCAACCTGGAGGTCGGTGGTTCAAGTCCCGGTTTCGGCGTAGATTTTGTAAAGCGAGATTGAGTACTTTTGATATCACGAGAGAGATGAAAAAAAATGTGATAACTCTTTACTCTAATACATGTATTAAAGCAGCTCTTATTCCACGGTGGTTGGCTGGTTGGCAATATAATAATCACTATAGACAGCTCTTGTTGATGTAGGTAAATTATTATAGTACAAACTTATCCATCTAACAAAACATTGAGTTACACACAAGTTCTTAGAACTTGGTTCCTAATTCTAATACGTTTTCAAATAGGTACTCACTTTAATAATAAGTAAATATATTATGACGTCCCGGCTTCCTCCAAACATTGCTCCTAGCAGGATTAAATGACAAACCTGATGTCCTGATATGTTTGGTCACAAAGCTCCACATCAACTCCTGTATTCATCAGCTCTCCTATCTCCTTTTTTGTAGCCACAAACACAGCTCAACTCCAAATAAAGAATAAAAAACAACACAAAAATATTTTTAAAAACGCACAGAATGAGAGCACAGAACAACCGCTATGTTGAAACTAAAACCAATGACGCTGCGCAACACAACAACATATCTACAAGAGAATATAGGCCTGACCAAAACAAGGGAACAAAGCAAATTAACGAACAATAAAGCTTGTTTTGGTACCTATGATGAAAATAACCAAAACAACATCAACAATAACAATGGAGAAAAGAGTGAAGCGTAGGAAATTGATAAAAAAGTAATAAATCAAGGCGAAGATGAAAGAATAGAAACAATAAAAAATTACACAACCCCTTTTGGGATCTCAAAGTTGAGGTCTACACACAGGGCGAGCCATCTTGAACCAGTTTCAAAACTTGACTTGTTTCTAAACTGGAATGGGATTTTGGTATTAGTTTTGGTATAAAATAAAAGCTGTTCCAAAAATATATTATTATGATAAAGTAAGTACATAAGTAAAAACAGAAGTATATAATTTTCAGTATATTCTATCTGAAAATGGGACCTTTGTTTCCTCTTAACTTAGACATTAGAAATCCAGTATGTTTACTCCTTCACCCTCCTGAACAAGTATTGTTTACAATAATTCTGACACAATTGCCCAAAATGGCATTATTATTAAAATTTGCCTTACTTGGGACTCTTACTTCCGACCTACGGCTTAAGACACTTGATGATCAAGCAATAGGTCAATAACAATAATAAACCATATATGTCTAATTGTCTAATGTCCCTGCTGAGAGCCTCGACAACCATTGAACAGATGAAACAATTGAACAACTTTGTGACAGTTCGGATTTTGCTAGTGATGACTTGTGTTTTTTGTTTCTTAAAGTCGTGGAAATTCTACAGCCAATTGCTCGGAACAGCCAAACTGAAGCAGTATACTCGTAGCCAATAGACAATAGAGTACTGACTCCATGATTACCGCATTGATTCATATATACCTACATATTGTATTAATCATATACCATGCAGAAAATAAATAAGAATTCCTAACAGAGGAAACTATTTCCTGGGAATGAACCAAATCAAGACGAAATTCTGAAATAATTGTATACAACTCACACCTTCTGAAAAACGAACTAAAAAAAAGAAGAAGAAGAAATAGAATTAATCCTTTATTTGACCTTTCTAAAGAGTTGCCTTTTTATAAATCATTGTTTACGTAAAATTCACATTTTTTTAGTCACTCATTGTTCTTTTTATCCTTTTTTAAATACCTTCAATGTTAAGAATTAAAGAGGTAACTCTAAACAAAGAAGAAGGATGAACTATATTTGACGCAACTAAGGGACCTAACGGTCCTCTTGTTTATTGTCTTGTGTCCCATGTTTGGGACAGTTAACCCAAAAGGGGTCTTGAGGGTTATTTAGGTGCAATGTTCAGTGAAAGTAAGATTTTTTAATTTTTTTTCTTCTTCAAAATTACCTGCTGAAATTCAATGTAAGTACAGATCTCAGACATAGCAAAGTATGGAGGATGAAAAAGTAAAAATTGACGTGAGTACCTACTCTAAACTTTCAATTAATGAAATTATAGACATTCCTAATAAGTACATTTTGTTTTTATTTTGTTTTTCTACCATGAGTACCTACTATAAACTTTTAATTCATGAAATTAGATTTACCTATCAAATAGATACCAAACTAGAATCAACAACACAGATAGACATATAGGATACAATGGGTTAGTACAAGAAAGGTTTAGCAATCTTTGTTCTCCTTGTTTTTTGTTGTTGATAAAAAGCATTTTGTGCCCAATTTTTTTAGAGCCAACGCAATCAAAGAAACAAGGATTGTATTGTATCTTGTATCAAATTATTGAATAAGACTGTGAGGATCACCGATCAATACCTTGCAGTTTTATTCACAATCAACACAAGAGGAAAAGGTTTAAATCGCTCTAATCCGTTAGATTTAGTTGATAATTCTTTACATCCATGAAACCTACAACGAAGAATTCAAACCAACTTGAAATCCTACAAAAATTGAATCTTATACTTGTTACTTTAAAAAAAACACGGCATTCCACTAAACCCTGTTATAACTGGGCCAGCACTTACAAAAGTTGCTCGGAGAAAATCATCTGTAGTATGCTATTACTAAAGCATGCTATTTCTGAAGCATGCTTACTGATTTTTCAGTACAGTAGAAGTGGTATCAAGCCTTGTTTTTTTAGCTGGACGTATACTATTTTTCATGGCAGTTGCCTGAGTTAAATTCCACATTGACAAAAAACGTCCAGAATCTTCCAACACGTCTTCAGGGAAGTGTTCGTTTTTGAAGAAGGCCATTAAGAGGCAGAATGCGTAGAGAAATATCTCATATAGTGCGAGCGGAAGATGTATTTTCTAATAGATAATCATATGAGTATGTACATTGTACATAAATATATGTATGTATATAAAACACGATAAATATAATACTAATGATGTAGAAACACATATAGATATTCTAAAGACATTGATAGTATCAATATGGAAAAAATTCAGAAAACACATCGATATCAAATTATGTAAAGAGGACACATTAAGATTCTGGCCGCGTATTTTTATTTTTCTCAAGAATTAAAGAAAAGATAAAACTCACAAAATTCACGCACGTTTCTAATGTCAGAAGGTGTCTCCATCTTGAAAATATTATCACACACTCAAACGCATGATAAGCGCTGTGGGACGATCATCTCTCACCATGTGAGATATCTCTGAGCATACCCTTCTGGCTAGAATTTTTGCAAATGGAGGAATTGGTATAAAATCGGGGAATTCACAAACGAAATTTTTTAAGTCATAAATGTAAGTAAGAGACAGCTTCCAGTTCACTCATTTTGACTCAGCATTTAAATCAGAGCACGCGATTAGCTCAGTGGTTCGATCCCCCGTGCCGACAAAAAATTGTATTCTCAATTTCGTTACAATTGCTTGTAAGGGATACCTTCCGGTGCGCTCGTGTTTACCCAGCACCTAAATGGGAAGTATTGTGTCACTTCTCGCCCATCAGAGGGGAGGCATTCTACGGGATGGGCAGGCTACAACACAGACCACAAGCGTCTGCAGTAGCTCTTGTTTCATGGCTACGAAATGAGAAAGGCTGTGAAACACTCATCTTTTAAAAAAAAATACCTACTGCTCGATTAGGATGAATGAGTCCCCATTATTCCAGCAGTATAGCAGAAGACAAAGAACATCTCCTTAACAACCCCACTGCAAGACAAAGTTTCGAACCCACGTACTCTGGAATCTTTGGATTCACAGAGTGCCTCCTTTACCACTGAGCTACTGATCAGTTGGCCCAAGACGTACTATAATGTGGTCAGATCCCAAATGGAAGGATAAATTATCTTGCCCTGGATGGATTTCGAACCCAAGACATCTACATTACCAACAGACGCCTTGACTACTAAATAGAATACTAGCGCTTGATACATAATATGGTTACAAAAGGACCCTAAACTCATCACTAAAGGGTTAGGAATTAGTATGTGCCAAACAATTCGTGTGTCAGTGAAACACGAATAAGAATTGAAATCTTCAGCGCCACATTGATGACATATGCGTAGCATGTACACGCCACGCAGTAATATTCCATTACGTATGTGTAACATAACACGCATATATGTAATGGATAATCGTGTTAATAGTTAGTATGGTGGATGGGTTTGACCATTTGACGCCGGTCGAGGTATCCTTGGGATTATCTCACAGCTATAGATAGGTTCAGTTAAGTATGAATTAGTATTTCTGAAGCAAGATTTGAAATTGCTAATTTTGATAGACATGAACATTGTATTTATACATAGAAGAGAGAGAGATTTTTTTATTTATTATTTAAAATGAGCTATGATGCTAGAAAGGAAATTTTGTGACATGAAGGAAATAAAAAATAAAAATCAGTAAACCTGTCACAATAGATCTCTTGTGGTCGCAGTTTTAATTGTATGAAGTTTCCATTTAAACCCTACAACCAGATTCACCATTTAAGTATTTGCAAGCTCATTTGTGCCGAATCACGTTAGGTCAGTGACCCAAATTATTCAAAAATACTGAGTACTCAAGAGATTTGCTTTCGTGGGTCCGTATCTCGACAACTGCATGGAGCTACTCCCTCTCCCTGTGGCATTCACCAATCCCTCATCGGTCTCTGTCTCTTTCTCTCTCTCTCTCTCTCTCTGTCTCTTTCTCACTCCAGAGAAGCGGAAAATTGCGCTCCGCGTTGCAAAAAACAGTCGAAACCTCCGCTCGGGGATTATTTATGTTCAGTCTCCCGAGGAAAACTTTCAAACCCCCTTTGCCGCCAATTTTGGAACCCTCAAAAAAACCCTCCGTACCCACAAACCGAGCGGAGCAACCCCAACTTTCTGGTGTGGAAGAGAACACAGCTAATTTACGGCACTTGATAAATATTTCCTGCATAAATTGTCTGGAGCTCTTGTTGTGCCGGAGGAAACCTAGATAACTTGGAGGAGTTGGGTGGAAGAAACAGGGGACGAGGAAATGGGAGGAGATGGAACAATTGTTGGAGGAAGAGATGGAAGACTGGAGGACAGTGGTGAAGGTTTTGGGAACAGAAAGGGAGAGGATATGAGAGAGAAAATGAATGAGAGGTAGAATAATAAATACTAGACGTGATAAAGACAGAAAAGAAGAGTTGAGAGTGAAAATGAGAAAACCAGGTAGCGTAGGGATCCGATAGTTCGTATCCCACCCAATGCATGATTTTTCCTTAGTCATTCGAGTATAGTTCACATAATAAAAAGAATCCGAGAGTTAGGTGGTAGAAAATACTTTAAGGATTAACCTCACCTGGTGGTTATCTTCCTCTAAAGAGTATTAATTACTACTATTAGAAGGAACTGAGAGAGAGACAGAGAAGCGATAAATTAGCTGAAAGAATATATAGGGGAGAGAGAAAGAAAACCAAAAGAATAGTAATGAGGATATGGTGGAGATGAAGAAAAAGATGCAGGTCAGAAAGGAAGAAGACGAGCAAGAGTTGAAGGAAAATATGGAGAAGAATAAGGATTAGAAAAAAGAGAGACAAATAACTAAGTTGGCGTGCAGAAAAAAGGAAATAATTGTCTGTAGACTACTGTAGAGGACTGGAAGAAGATAGTTCAAGAGGAGGATAAAGAGAAGTGGAAGGGAGAATAAGAATCGGTGGAAAAGAGGAGAAAACGGAGGGGATAAGTATTGGAAGTATAAACGAAATGGTAGAGAAAGGATAAGAAGATATGGAGGAGAGAGGGAGAGAGAGGAGAAAAGAGAATTAAATGCAACGAAAAACATCGCGTTCTGGAGCGGAAATGAGCTCATTATAATGCTGAAGTGGATGTGGAGGAGGAGGAGAAGGAGTAGTTACTGTAGTAGGAGGAGGAGTAGATGGAGGATGAGGAGGAGAAAGAGGAAGAGACGGAGAAGTAGGAAGAGGAGGAGATGAATAAGTGGAGATGTAAAGCCAGACAGCGGAAAACATCTTTCCAGTTGTTGTGTCGTTCTGTGAGCTCTTCAAGTTTGAATCTTGAAACAGTTTGGAAACAGCGGGTATAGTTTACAATGAATCTGTTCCCGTCAGCCTCATTTGTATGGTTATGTGCTGTTTCAAGTTGTTTGCATGGTGTTTCAGGGGTGATTAAGTTATTGTCGGATATGATGCTCGTGTGCTTTTGTTGTCGAATATGATGCTCTTAATCATTAAAGGCATGTTTATAGCACTGACAAAAATTTTGACGAGGTTAGACATAAATTTTTTGAAGGCATTATCAGCTTCATTCCCGAGGTTTCAATTTCTGTTGCCTATTTCTTTATTTATCTTTCGGGAATACAAGATAATTTGTTCTTGTGTAGAGAGAGAGAGAGAGTGAAACAAAAAGAGAGAGAGATGAGAGAGAGAATGAGGCTGAGAGAGAGAGAGAGAGAGAGAGAGAGAGAGATACAGAAAGAGAAGGAGAGAGTGAGAGAGACAAAAAGACAATCCAAGGAACAGAACATATCAGACTTATCTCCCTCTTTGGTAAAACCGCTTCTAAGTCTCCCCCTAAATCTCATTCTGGTCCCCTAAATCTTTCACTAATTCACTCGTGTGGGAAGAGATTGAAACAAAATAATCCTGGCTCCATTTTGTTGAGAAATGTTAACTAATGGCTATTAGAAAGATAGGAACAGGATTTATCGGGACAGATTTGGGATGTCCTGATTTATTCCTTCAGGATGTGTCAAGCGATAAGATAGAAATAGGCCTTCTAATGCAGGATATAAATAGTATATGTGTGTGAAAGAGAGAGAGAGAGAGAGAGAGAGGAGGGTAAGAGACCGAGAGGGTGGACTGTGACTGTAGGATACAGTAGAACCAGGATATAAGAGAACTCAAGGGACCTGAATTTTTTTCTCTTATGTCCAGGTTTCTCTTATAAAGAGGTTATTTTCTCTTAAAAAGAGGTAAATTGAATCTGAAAACGTTTCTTTTCTATCGATGTTCAACTTATTCTAAGTTCTCTTATATCCAGGTTCGACTGTAATCATGCATGTATTGTAAATTAAATATATATCTTTCTTTGTATGGATTTCTTTGTATAGCGTTTTTTACACCTCGGCCGAGGTGTTTGATAGACTATAATAAAAAAAAAAAAAAAGTTATCATATTTGTGTTAATCACTTTCGTGATATCACAACTACTCAAACTCGCTTTATTAAATCTACGCTGAAACCGGGACTTGAACCACCGACCTCCAGGTTACAAGTCCGCTGCCTTATCGATCAAGCTACTGAGGACTATAATATTGATAGACGGTTTCAGCGTAGATTTTAGTAAATCGAGTTTGAGTACTTGTGTTATCACGAAAGTGATTAACACAAATATGATAACTTTTAAAAAAGAACTTTAAAAATATGATATAAATGAAAAATTTCATCTGGTCTTCACGACAAGACCACTTGAAATTTTTCATTTATACCATTACTAGCCGTTTGCCCGTGCTTTGCAACGGGACTAAATTTCAAATTTACTAAGGCATGACCGTACTGCTGGACAGCAATGCCTTTTTGAACTTTTTATAACTTTTTTGGACAAAGCGATAATGGTTTTGGGGGGTAGGTAGGTAACCCTTTTTTCTGTTTTATTATAGAGATGAAGCTACTTGACACAGTATCCTTGTTGGAAAATTATAGACTATAATATACTAAGGGCGAAATTAATTTGCTTTCTTAGACCGGCGAAATTTGCCGGTCTAAGAAAGTACGCAATCCGAGACTTAGCGCCACAGAGATACTACAAAAACGTCTGTTAATTTCGCCCTAGATAGTATACATATTGTTATAACCGACCTCAGTAGCTTCATCGATAAGGCAGCGGACTTGTAACCTGGAGGTCGGTGGTTGAGGTGGTTCAAATCCGGGTGTCAGTGTCGATTTAGTAAAGCTAGTTTGAGTATTGACGAGTACGTTCATTATTTTAAATGACTCGAAATTATAATACAATCTGGATATAAGAGAACTGGCTATAAGAAAACCTGGATAAAAGAGAAAAATGTACCGTTCTATGAGGTAAATTAACCTCTCTAATAAGAGATACCTGGATAAAGTGGATATAGGAGAAACAAATTCCGGTCTCTTGATTACTCTAATTATTTTTTAAACATATTAGATCTAGTTTTATTTACATAGAATTTATACATACATAGAAATTGACATTGATAAAACAAAACTTGATCAAGGACGGTGCTAATGCCAACAGCATTCTCTTCCGTTTCTTGATATTACATTCTCTCGAATCTAATATCCAGATTCGAATGTTTAATTATTAAATTTGTTCAATATAAACGAAAGACAATTGCCACATTGGTCCCCCTTTATGTATATTGTATAATGTATAATATTTAGTATGCAGCTATAGCATTCGTCAATATTCCAATCAAGTTCCAGGAAGTCACCTAGTGGCTCCATGAGGACTGATCAATACGACATAAATTATCGTGTTTCTGTTTGCTGTGTTAATATAGGGTGGTGAATTTGTAGTACTAGGGCAGAGATTTCATTTATCAATAGTAAATTTTATACGTATGGTATCAATAGTTAACTATATGAATGCCTCTGGCCTCGTTTTTATTTATAATTATTATTATATATACACTATAAACTGGGGGACTATAAACAGGGAGTAGACCAGCCAGTCTGGCTGGGGGACTATAAAAAGGGAGTAGACCAGCACTGGCTTGGTTCTGGGGGCCCTTGTCAATTATTAGCCTCCTCGTAAAGACAGTTGTAGAAGTCATTCCTTCTCTGTCTGGCTACCATCGTTCACGATGACGCCACCCTATGATGATGATGAAGAATGAGTGTGTTAATCTCTATTATATAAAACAGAAAAAAGGACTACCTACCTATGTTTGTTTGTTTGTTTGTCCGGAGTTGTTTAGCCAAAACGGTAAGAGATAGCGAAAAATGTCTCAGAATTGACCCCCCCAAAACCATTATCGCTTTGTCCAGAAAAATTATAAAAGTTCAAATAGACATTGCTGTCCAGCAGTACGGCCATGCCTTAGTAAATTTGAAATTTAGTCCCGTTGCAAAGCACGGGCAAACGGCTAGTATCACTATAAACTGTTGGCAATGTTGGCATAATGGGACTAATATGTGTGGAATACGTATTTATCTACAGAAATTTTACCGTACATTGCTACATTGGTAGTTGAGTGGTCAAGGCGTTAGTCTGATCCAGGTAGCGAAGGGATCCGTTGGTTCGTATCCTAGACCAGTGCATGAATTTTTCCTCACTAATTTGGGTTTTTGACCACATAATAATAAGAATTTGAGGGTTATGTGGTAGAAAATGTTTTGAGCATTACCTCGTCTATTAGTGGTTATCTACACTAAAGAGTGTTTTCGTAAATTAAAATTGTTTAAAAGTGGAGGGCGTTATTCTAGACACTGTGATTTGAATTATATACTGAAACGAGCCCTGGGATCTTGTCATGTTCCGTCTGTTCTTGAACCATCTGGTCTTTTCAGATTAGATGGGAAAAGACCAGACGGCATGACAATGGTTCCATGGAAGAATGGTAAACCTTTAGTATGGGACGTAACATGTGTGGACAATCTAGCTAAAAGCAACATACAGTATTCACTACAAGGTCCAGGGGAAGCAGCGAAACATGCTGAAAAATTAAAAAAAGACAAGTATCGCGAAATTCACTCCCAATTCATTTTCTCTCCCTTTGCCGTCGAAACTTTCGGATCTTTTGGACCAGATGCCTTGGAACTATTTAATTCTATTTCCAAGTCTCTGGTACTTGAAACGAAAGAGAGACGTGCAGGGGAGTACTTCCGTCAAAGAGTGAGTTTCGCGGTACAAAGAGGGAATGTGGCATCAGTAATGAGCACACTGAAGAAAGACGAATCGTTGAATGAAATATATTATATCGTTTGAATAAAAAAAAATAATAATAATAATAAATTAAACCTGTAAAAGGAAACGCACCACAAAAAAAAAAAAAAAAAAAAACCTGGATATAGGAGAACTCAAGTGACCAAATTTTTTCCTCATGTATCCAGCTTTTCTAATAGCTTATTTTATACTGGAGAGAGGTAAATTGGACCTCAAAATTGTTCTCTTGTATACAGGTTCAAGTCTATAAGTAATATTAAGGCCTAAACTAAGAGGATGTAAAAAATAAAACAAGAGAGGAAATAAATAAAACAAAATGTTATACAAATATCGTTACATAATTTCGTTACATAATATCGTTACATAATATCGTTACATAATTTCGTTACATAATTTCGTCACATAATTTTGGTTATGTGCCAGAGCAAAGACATGAAAATGTCAAAAATGTCAAAAACGCTTGCATACGAGTCTGCAACCATTGGGACATTTTCATCTTTACTATTCAAGGTCCAAAACCCAACTGACCAAATTTCGTATTTTGCGCATGACACATACCTTCTCTCTTCTCTCCCTTTACAATTCAATATTTCGTTACATAATATCGTTACATAATATCGTTACATAATATCGTTACATAATATCGTTACATAATTTCGTTACATAATATCGTTACATAATATCGTTACATAATTTCGTTACATAATTTTGTCACATAATTTTGGTTATGTGCCAGAGCAAAGACATGAAAATGTCAAAAAGTTATCATATTTGTGTTAATTACTTTCGTGATATCACAACTACTCAAACACGCTTTACTAAATCTACGCTGAAACCGGGACTTGAACCACCGACTTCCAGGTTTAATGTCCGCCAGTGGCGGCTCGTCGGGTGAAGACACTGAAGACATTTTCACCTAATTTTGAACAGTGAAAACACTACTCATAATCCCTTGAACATGGCACAATTGATCCAACTCAAAGAAAAAGAAAAAAAAAAAAAAAAAAGAGTAAGCTTTGTGTAAAATAGATCAATGCTGCTTAACATTTCATGTTACTTTCCAAGGAGAACACCAAATGTGAAGACAATTCGAAATTGTCTTCAGTTGTCCTTGAATCAACCAATCAGAGTTGAGTATTTCCAAGTAGGTATCATGAAATATTAGGCAAGAACTATATCTATCTTAATATATAAATGTCAAAGTCACTCACTGACCACTGACCACTGACCACTGACCACTGACTGATCATCGCTCTACAGCCCAAACCGTAAGTCCTAGGAAGCTGAAATTTGGTAGGTAGCTTTGTCTTATGGTCTAGATGTGCAATAAGACGGGATTTTTCGAAATTCCCACTACAACACCTGCCATTGGCGAAAAAGGATTTTTTGCTTTCACGGCCATGCCTCGGCCCGCAAAGCGGGCGACAGCCCGCTTGTGTAATATGCTACTGAGGACAGTCTTCAGTTGTATTCAGTTTACATTATCTACACGACCTCATACGAAATGTCACGAAGCCACATACCATGTGAGATGTCATGTGTTTTTGATATTAACATTGTTGCCAGTAGCATTATGCCAGACCTAGGAAACCAGTCAATGATTTAGCCTCCCATATCTAGCACAATCTTGTAATTAAAATAATAATAATAACGTAGGCGTTAGGACTAGGAAAGCAGGATTTTGTGTCAGGAATTTTGGATATTATTTCTCATTTTTTGGGTTCTAGTTTTGTACATAGTTCCTAAACGATAGCCGATACCAATAAATTTTAACTATTTATGTATCTTGTCAACTATAGTCTTAAAAAGGACATCTCGATTGAAGTCAAATCTCGGAAATAATTATTTAATGTAGGTACCGAAATTGAGCCAAATAAGATAATCTGGTATCTAGTTGTTCCAAGAAGTTTTTAAATAGGGACAATGGTGGTCCTGTTTAAGATCCTGACTATCGAACCACTTTAAAAAATAATCATGAAATTAGACGTGTTGAAATGAAATTCTCAAGAGAAAATTCTGTTCAAGCGGTGTAGTATTATTTTTTTAAATAAATAAATACGTCTTACATGATTTGAGGGATTTCTTTAAATTTAAAATATAGCTCTTGAAGTTTGTAGAAATTTAGCTATGAAATTAACTTGGCAACATTGTATCTCTTATCTTTAGAATGTAAACAAAACTTGTAGCGCACTTTTTAAATTTTATTAGATTATTTTCAAATCTTTTCAACGGTAATCAAGTGACTTTTAATTGGTGTAACTAGTTAATAAAGTTATTTCCCAGTATTTGATACAGGATAGAAACATTATTCCTACCTGATCTGACCTGTGCTTTTCATAATAAGTTGAATATTAAGTAGCTATGTACTTCTTTCAGTGTCAGAAATAACATTATAATTATGCAGGTTGCAGGTAGCTAAGCACACAGCTTCCAGTGAAGTACTTAAAATTATAAGGCAATATCTGTGTTTTTCATAAATAGTCATTTAAACATCAATGGTAACACAAATTTAAGCTGATTTTATATTTGTAGTAAGTATGTTTTCTTAGATTTATTTTGTAATCTGGTGGTGGATTTTCTTCCAGTTTTGGATTGTAATTTTTAGTCTTCAACTAACTTTCTTTCCTTCCCAGTTCTAACCCCTCTTTAAAATGTTGTACCTACCTATCTACTGAGGTATAATCCTAATATTTTTATTTTAATTCCTTTTTACCAACTTTTAGTTAATATTTTTTATTAAGATGAATAAATATTTTTTTATTAAGATGAATAATTAATAACAATGTTTCAAAGAAACAATGAGATTCCCACAAAATCATGGGGTTCAAACATTAAAAGTAACCCCATTCAGATTAAGAAGTAATGAGGATAAGATAGATATTATGATTACTGGATGTCCAATTTCTCCAATTACTATAACCACCAATAAAAAAGTAAAGCAAATGCCTGCCCCACAGCCATACAGTTCAAGCCTGAATGGCTTATGAAAAATGAATGGCTGTGTACCAGCTCAAATGTTGACAAATTGTTCTGCTGGCCTTGTTTATTTATTAAGTACCAAGTGTTCTCCAAAAAAAGTACCTATAAAAACTTATATGATGCAAAACTGGTATGAGAGAAAACCATGCTCTGCAGGGAAACAGCCATAACTTACAATGGGTTGTGTTTATGAGACCATAAGAACTAAGATCTGATAAATTAATAAATTTTTTTTTCAATACTTCTGGGTATAATTTGTCTTCACCTAGTCTTGAAGTCAGGAGCCGCCACTGATGTCCGCTGCCTTATCGATCAAGCTACTGAGGTCGGTAATCAAGAGGATGTACAATACATATGAATATTATTTTGAATATTGTATAATAACGAAGTATAAACATCAGGACATTTCATTATTATGCATCACATCATTGGATCTATTGTGTCTATAATCCAACGCCTTAAGAGTAAAACAAAGAAGAGTAGGGTGGAGGGGAGGAAAGAGAGAGATATATAATATAAAGAGAGAGAGAGTTATCATATTAGTGTTATTCACTTTCGTGATATCACAACTGTTCTACTCAAACTCGCTTTACTAAATCTACGCTAAAACCGGGACTCGAACCAACGACCTCCAGGTTACAAGTCCAACGCTTTATCGATCAAGCTACTGAGGTCGGTAAAGAGAGAGAGGGAAAGAGGAAGATAGATAGAGAGAGAGATAAAGAGAGAGAGAGAGAGAGAGAGAGAGAGAGAGGAAAAAGGAGGAAGAGAGTCCTTGATGTCATAAGATGAGCCAACTATTCATGATAGTTATGTAGATGGCTGGACCCGAGTTACGGCTCGAGGCATGGAATTATACTAGCTTTTCCGAACCCTATTCTACATAACTTTAGACCGAAAATGCCTCCAAAATTATTGAAATTCGTGTGATCTGATATATCGTCATGCTCTCATAAAAATAATTAAGAGATAGAGCATAATCAAATTATTTTATATCACCTCAAATAATGAGATTATAGACTCGCCAAATTTAATCTACTTTTACAACAACCTTCCAGCAAGCGACTTTCTAAACAATACAAGAATCCCCTCCATACACAGACACCCTCAAGTCAACACCTAGATGACTGAGGTTGAATGACCGATTATCGGAGCTATAACTATTTCAGTATCTGATGGAGAGTGCTTGTTGTATCTAAGTTCATACTACCATGAGTTGTGCAAGCAGCAATTGTATTTTTCCGAAAGAGAAGAGCTGATTCTTGTATATTTTTATAATTCCTTCAGGTCATGATGAAGAGAGAGAAAGAAGGGAATGAGAGAGAGAGAGAGAGAGAGAAGGGAGTGAGATAAAAATATAGACACCAAAAAGAGGAGGGAAATAGAGATTGTAAGGAGAGAAAGTGAGAGAAAAGTCATGTAACAGAGGGGCACAGAGAGAGAGAGAGAGAGTGAGAAAGATAAATAAAATTAATAGATAAAATTGAAGAGATACAGAAAGAGAAGGAGAAGAAGTAAGTAAAGGAAAGGGCAAATAAGACAGGAGGGGGTAAAAGCGACAAAACAGGAAACACAATGCAGGGTAAGAGGAGCCGAGTAAGGGCAGGATGAGCCAAAAGAGACACTATGGGTAAGACGGGGGTAGAAGACATGATGAAGGGAAGAATGGGGTAACACAGACGATGCAAGCGGGCGAGGCGATGAAAAACCCCAAAGCAGAGTTTGCGCCCAGATTGCTAGACCAGCAGACACATAATTCACCCCCCCCCCCTCTTTCTTCCTCTCAAGCTCTGTGCCCCATTTAATTAAATTTAGATTTCATTTCTCTTTGGTGAGATATTTATGAGAGCTATACAGTCGACACTCTTACAGCTATATCTAAGTTGTATTTGACCCATTAGCCAGATAATGTGGTGATAAAACCGTCCTTAGCTCATACTGTTTTTGAGATAACTTTTTCACAGACACACGGACCAATGGCTGAAACTTTGGATTTAGGCTCTGGGAACCCTGAAACGTGTTTTGGTACTGAAAACTGACGATCGAAAATTTTGGGTGATTCCATTACTTTCCTTTCTATAGCATAAGGAACTTAAAAATGCAACCAACGGGGAGAGAATTCGGTATTGATAAACTACCTTACCAAAAGTTGGGTCGGGAGAGAACTCTGTGACGTCCGTTGACTCAGCACCTAAATGGTAAGTATTGTGTCACTTCTCGGCCATCAGAGGGTAGGCATACTACGGGATGGGAAGGCTAGGACAAAGACCACAAGCGTTTACAGTAGCTCCTGTTTCATGGCTACGACATAAAAACGGCTGTGAAACACTCATCTTTTTTTTTTTTTTTTTTTTTTTTTTTTTTTAAATATTTACATCGGCACTCTCAACTTTAAGTGCATAATTATTCATTAAACACATACAATGTACACTGGAAACGGAAGGAGCCAGGAAACCAATGTTCTGGGCGTACAAAGGATCCTTCCACCACCTTGACACTACTTTCTTATGCGCGGGGCATGAGAGGCGCTCACAAAATGTGCAGCCACTCATCTCAAAATAAATAAATAAATAAATCCCTTTGATCTAATCCTGTTTTTAAAATTTACCAATAAAATTATTCACGAGTGCTTTCAATCTTTGGGAAGCCCTGACTGCATGGCAAGTCTGACAACACTGTGAACGGTGTTGTAAAACATTTCACGTTTTTGAACAAAATTCAAAATTTACGACGTACACCATAAACTGTCGATTAACATTCGTGATACCATGAGCATAGAGTGAGGTTATGTATGGTCATGTATGTTTCCTATGTAAACTTATTTCATTTACACCTACTCATGTATATAGAGAGAGCTTTTTGTGAGGTATTCCTGTTATGACAGCATTTAGGCTCTGAATAATTGCCAAAATATATGAGAATATATAATAGTTTTGCTCTGATTGTAAAAAAAAAAACATTTTGTGTTTAAGTTAAAAGTTATCATACCTGTGTTAATCACTTTCGCGATGTCACATCTACTCAAACTCGCTTTACTAAATGTTTGCTGAAGGCGGGACTTGAACCACCGACCTACAGGTTACAAGTCCGCCGCCGCCTTATCGATCAAGCTACTAAGGTCGTTTGTGTTTTGGTAAGTAAGATTAATAATACAAACTTAACACCTATAGGTACGTATGAACAAATAGGTACATTGCAGGTATGATTACTGTCGATGATATTAATTTTAGATTTATATTGTGATGTTAAAAAAAAAAACCTATACCTATACCTAACTACAGTATCTATACCTTCTCACCTTTATCTGAAATTTATTAGTATCAATATTTTATTAACCAAATTTGAAGGACACAGGAAGTCAATTTGAATAAATCTTTTCGTAATCTGGCCGGATTTTTTGCAAAAAATACTCAAGTACAATTTTATAAGGACTGTTTTCGCCTACAAGCAACGAACTGAATTGTCATAAAACAAAACAAAACAAACAACAACAAAAAAACCGAGAGAGTTACCCGAAGACCTGTTTGTATGATATACCGTGCTTGTACAAAAAATATTTCATGAACTAAGCTATTTAAGTACTATAAATAATTATAATTGTAACAACTTGCAATATATTTTAACAAAATAAAGTTATCATATTTGTGTTAATCACTTTCGTGATATCACAACCACTTAAACTCGCTTTACTATAAATCTGCTCTGATACCAGGACTTGAACCACCGACCTCCTGGTTACAAGTCCGTCGCTCTATCGATCAAGCTGTATTTTAACAATATATTTTGCGTTTAAATTTGTATTTTTACACACATTAACCTACAGATGCAGGTATTTTGCATACTGTGTATAGATAGGCATGTATATTTACATTTATAATATATGCAAGTAATAAATATATATTAATATGTATTTACAATTGTACATATGATACATGGCATTGTAGTGGTACATTGGTTCCTATATGGACCGATAGGCAGTAGGGTCAGTCTCAGGTTAAGAGAGTAGTAGACCATAAATCGTCCAATTTCTTAAGCCAGGACAGAGTTCTAAATGGGTAAAAGACACGGAACAATCATCTGCCCAGACGGAAGCAAGTTTATCCTTCGAAAATAAATTCTTGTGCTCTGTAATAATACTATAGTCTACGCAGAAAATAAGATTTTATAAATCTTAAAGGTCTCAACTTCATATTCTTACCGCATGACTAAAAAGGAGCCGAACAAGCCGGGGTGTTAAGCCCTTACCAATGGGTTAACAGCACAAGACAAGATTATGCTAGTTTGCATGTTAAAAATAATTCGATGTTTACTTGAATAGGACAATTAGAAGTTTGAGCAGTAAAATATTATTATTATTATTAATGTCATGGGTTAAAGCAGGATACATACCAAATATTGAAATTTCTTAAAATTCTGCATAGGTCTCTCAATTTAAGGCATAATTTTCATTAAAAACTGTACACTGGATACTAAGGGCCCAGTTACCAATAGTCATGTCCGTATCAGATAAGGGGCTGGTGAAATCAGAGTACAGTGGGTTCGAATCCAGCGCGGATCATATACAATTGTTTATCATCATTTTAAGTGGTATTTTTACCACTAATAATACGTCTTGGACTTATGCTGGAAAATGGATAATGAGTCCTTCGGGCGTTAAATGGATATTATTATTTTTTTTATTTGGTTAAAAGGATATGCCTTATCACCACCTGTGACATTATCTACGGTGCATGAGAGCGCCAGATAAAGGAAAGCGTTGAGCTGAAAACCCACTTAGACCTGAATGGGATTTGATTAACCCCCCCTGTATAACACCTAGATTAATGACTAGAAAGGTATACCATATGAGTATGCCTAGAATTGATGACTCACTTGTTAAATTAACTAAATAATTGATTTTGATTATTATTATTTGTAATTTCCTAATCCTGCCTCTTTACTACAATTTTTCTGGTTAGATTTTGATTGATTTTTGTTTTTACACAGTAATTATATATAGAGTAATTGAATTATCAGGACATACTAATTATTTATAAGTTTTTTAAGTTTGGACAAGCGATTACTGTGTTACAATTTTGATCGAATATTTCGATTACAAAATTGGCTTAATTGTTCATTTTTGTATTACAACTTGTTATTTGTTCATTTCTCATTACGGATGCTGCAAAATAATTTCAACCGATAGAAATGTCCAGTACATGAGTTTACTATAATGACGTGCTATAATGCAGTCATGGGTGTTTGCAGAACCTATATGTTAGGGGGGGAAAAGGAGAGATAAATGAGAGGGTCAGTTCTTTTCACAGAGACTTAAATGGTAAATGAAACAATTATTACATATTTGTTTTGTCATGTTTGTTAGAAGTTTCGCGTCCCCACCGACCTCAGTAGCTTGATCGATAAGGCGGCAGACTTGTAACCTGGAGGTCGGTGGTTCAAGTCCCGGTTTCAGCGTAGATTTTTTTTTAAAGGATAATAAGGATAAGACTGTTGTGGAATTGTGGACATACTCACAGGATAATAGAGGATATAAGGACACCCACTTGAACTGACCATAGGTTGGATTTGATTAACCCCACACCTGTATAAGATTGACCTTTAATGAAGCTAGAAAGGTATACCCAGTATTGAGTATGCCTTAGAATTGATTGAACTCACTTGTTAAGATTAACCTAAAATAAATTGAGCATACCTTAGACCTTAGATTATACTTACTTAGTTTCCGTGTCCAATTTCTTATAGATTACACTGACCTCACCTGTTGAGTTGACCTAATATGGATTGTCTTAGCCAGGATTAGACTAATTTAGATTGATCTGTTTGACCTCACATGTTTGAACAACCAGGTAGATTATAATAATTACAGAGTAATTGAAATTATCAGGACAAACTAATGATAATTTGAAATTACTACATTTGGTTATTTTGCAAAGATTTGGAAGCAAGCGATTAGCTCGGTGGTTACAAACTCTCTTGCCATGCGGAAGGTACCGGTTTCGATCCCCCGTGCCGACAAAATTTTGTATTCTTAATTTGGTTACAGTTGTTTGTAAGCGCTCGTGTTGACCCAGCACCTTGTTGGGAAGTATTGTGTCATTTCTCGCCCAGTACGGGATGGGCAGGCTACAACACTAAATCTTCGCTGAAACCAGGACTAGAACCACTGACCTCCAGGTTACAAGTCTGCTGCCTTATCAATCGAGCTACTGTGGTAAAAACAATAACTATATAATACTATGTATTCTGACTACTGACAGTATATTATAGGTATATGTATAATTGTATACTCGTTCTATACAAAAATAAAAAGATGCATAACATGGGTACTATAAATTCACCTATAGGTATTTTTTTTATAAGAGCAGATATAGGTAGGTAAATATAGCTTACTTATACCTAGTTATTCCATGTGTGTTAGCCACCATTATTTTTAGCTGATACGTAAGTAGAACCAGAAACCCAACATAATTATTTTGCCTGCGGTCATCAAAAGCTCTGAATACTTTGTCTTAGATTATGAGATACTTTGTTACGGGGTCGAATCAAACGAACCTACCAACAAATTGGTAATACCTAGCATTAGAAACTTGCAATTTTTTGATACAGAAACTATGGAAATATTATTATAATTATGGTAAAAATACTGAACTTTTCTTTCCGTATACATGGTTAAATTGTGGGTATGTATCCATTATTGTAAAATATTGTCTGAGCTTAATTGCTTCCCCCTGGGTGCCCAGAAGCAGTGCAATCCTTTAATTAATGCCTTTTGATATATGAATTTTGTTCTTTCTAATGTATATTTTATTGATGTTAGATTTTCTTTAAGAAGTTCATTTATAATGAAAAAAGTACATACATAGGCTACAGTGTGTAAGAAATGTATTCCCTTCTTGTCCCGGTGGCTCAGTGGTTAAGTTGTTTGTCTGGTAATTCAGAGGTCGCACGGGTTCGAAACCCAGCCGCCGGTAGATCGGTCAGTTTAACAGTTATCACATTAAATGACAAGTTAGCCCTTTGTGATTTGAATTTCATATTCATAATAACACGTCTTAGGCTTAATACAATACAATACTCTGTTTATCCTGCAAGAATGAGACTAAAGAGTCCCTTTACTCTCACAGTCTAAACAAAGTCTCATTTATTGGTATGAAATACAGAGAATCAAGCAAAACGGTGTATAATATACATATTATTTACAATGAACTTTGTTTAAAAAAGTCTTATTCATGATGGGACATAACAATAGAGGTGAAAGTCTGCAGTGACATATGTTTTTTATGCTTGAAATCGAAAGAAAACTTAACGGAGAAGCGATTAAAATCATAAAAAAAAGCCATTTAACCTGCTAGTTTTTTCACGACAGTGTCCGGTAAAGTGGGTGAATTTCGTATTGGATTTTTTTGTTGTTGAGGAAACACAATTGGCATAGAAAATAAATAATACCTAATAAGGGAATAATACTTCAATTAACATAACTAAATGCGAAATTAAATGAAGATTATTTCTTCTAAATCAGTGCCGGATAATTTTTTTTTCTCTCTCTCTTTCTCTCTCTCTCTCTCTTCGCCTCTTTAAAATAATTGAATTGGTTTAATTTTCACCCTCAAGAGTTTGGTACTTGACCTGGTATTTTTTTCTCTTAAATTTCGAGATAATTAGATTTTTATTTAGAGACCTGGTATTCATTACTAGCAACACCTTTGGGTTTAATATCGCGTTTCAACTGCATGGTCATATCATAACGGGGGTGTTACATTCCATTCGCAAGAAACTCACCAACCTCCTAAACACATTTATCTCACCCAGCCTGGGTTAGGCCGGAATGCCAGCATCACGAAGTCTTCTCCTCGCTGGACGTTGCTTAACTTCGGTGATCCTACAAGAATCGTTGCATTGAAAGCGCCATCGGACTGACTCCAGAATTATTGACAATGTGTTTTCTACAGATTTTACCAACTTACCAACTAAAATTGTCTCAAGAGGGGACCCCTAGGCCGACTTTAGAAGCAGCATTATCCGATAATTATTTTTGATACAATTTGAACTTTGAAAAGTGAAAAAAAGAGAGAGAGAAAAAAAAAAAAAAAAAAAAAAATATCCGGCACTGATTTAATTTCGCATTTAGTTATGTTTATTGAAGTAATATTCCCTTGTTAGATATTATCTATTTTCTATGCCAATTGTGTTTCCTCAACAACAAAAAAAATCCAATACGAAATTCACCCACTTTACCGGACACTGTCGTGAAAAAACTAGCAGGTTAAATGGCTTTTTTTATGATTTTAATCGCTTCTCCGTTAAGTTTTCTTTCGATTTCAAGCATAAAAAACATATGTCACTGCAGACTTTCACCTCTAAAAATGCCAATTTCGAGAACACCATTAATTTACGGAAAAAATGACGTGAGAAAAAAAGTACTTTTACAAAAACCTTACTATGACCCTGATTAGAAGTAAACAAGAATATTTTTTTGATTTCATTTGGTGTAAAACAATATTTTGAACCTATGAACATAAAAAAAGTACTAAAAAATCTAACTAACACTGAAATACAGGGTGTAACAATTTTGAAACTTGCACCCTACTAGCTCCGCCCCTGATAAGGTTTTTGAAAATTTTAAAAGCTCATTATACTCAGCCTAACTTGGACTTTAATTAACAGGAATAAAAAATATACTATTCTATTTAAAATTCGCGAGAAAAATTAAAAAATATGGCCTAAAAGCCGGAAGGGCCGACCGGGGCCAAAAATAAATATGACCACAGGATGGGCCATAGGGCACTTTTTGTACCTAGGACTTTACAGAATTGAAAAATTCCGTCGCGTTCAAAAGTTACGAGGGGGTGGCCACCTTTTCTGAAACATACTGTATAATGGGCTTTGCTCGTAAATATTATTATTATTAACTATTTTGTATAGTAAATCGTATAGTAGAAAACACACCCGTAGCAATTGGTAAATGTTCTAAAAATGAAAAAAATTTAAAAAAAAAAAAAACAATAAGCGGAGTCACCTACCTATATCTTGAAAGAATAGATACCGTATGTCATTCCTCCTTGGAAGAAATAAAAATATATGCTGAAATTTTTAACAATTAAGAAACGAGAATTTGAACAAACGAAGATTGAAAATAAGGGCGTTCTTTAGTAACAAGTTGTGGGGTGAATAGAAATAATTACTTGCAACAAAGAAATAAAAATGGCACTTTGTAGTTTTTTCTCTTATTTTAAAACAAGGTCTTTTCTTCACTAATCTTCAGTGTGGTTAATAATAAGTAATGACAACAAGTTTTTTTGTGATATTTTTTTTATTATTTGTTCAATCGAAAAAAAAGTTTTATTGGTCGATTCTAGAGGCTTGGCGAATTTGTTCCATACTACACATGGAATATTACGTCACGTAAGTGTTGGCCATATCCAGCTTCGCAAAGTCGGGCTCTTTCCCGGGCATTTTCCATTACTGATCGGAGAACGTTTGCTCCTAACGCTTGAATTTCTTCTGTAATGTTGTTCTTTAGTTGTTGAATGGTCCGAGGTTTGTTCACGTACACCCTTTCCTTCAGATATGCCCACAGGAAGAAGTCTGGGGCGGATAATTCAGGTGAGCATGAGGGCCATGGGAAGTCGCTATTTCGGGAGATTATGCAATTTTCAAAAATTTCCCGTAGAAGTGCCATTGTTGTGCTTGCTGTGTGTGGTGTGGCTCCATCTCGCTGAAACCATATCTGTGGGTGATTTTCAATAGCTGGGACATTCCCAATTGGGTTGAGCGCCGTCGTGTTGAAGTGCCTGGGCTGCTTTCAATATTGTCAGAAACACGCTGTCGATTTGCTTCAGTGACGACTGAACGTTGTCTTCCTGGTCTCGGAAGGTCTCTGACTGCACCTTGTTCTTGAAAACATTCAATTATTTTCATAATTGTGCTGTAAATCGGGGCCTTTCGAACTTGGAAATATCGCTTGTACGGTAACTGAGTTTGTGTAATTGAACGTCCATTTTCAAAATAAAATTGTACAATTTTGGTTCGTTGTAAAGTTGTGTACTTTTGCATAATGACCTTGCATATAGTTTATTTCAAGGTTATGAAAAAATTACAAGAAAAAATTATTTAGAAAAAAAGTTAAAGGATTTTCAAATGTTGTCATTACTTATGCGCCACCCTGTATATACTTCATTTTTTAATAGAAATTTTCTTTGCAGTGTAGTAGTGAGAATTTTTCGTATAAATAAGTAAACGGACCTCAGTAGATTGATCGATAAGGCGGCGGACTTGTAACCTGGAGGTCGGTGGTTCCAGTCCCAAGTTCAGTATAAATTGAGTAAAGCGAGTTTGAGTATAGTTTTGATTTATCACGCTTTATGTTCAACCCAAATATGACAACCCTTTTATTAAACTTAAATACCTGTTACATAATATTGCTCATCTTAAAGTATGTCTTTAATCTGATGGACGAGCATCAAATGATATACAATACCTATTTTGCAATTTAAGTGATTGGTCAAGACTAATTGCACCCGAAGAACACCTTTTTTTAAGTTAAATTCTCTTTCAACAGCACGGTCATATCAGGACGGGTAAGATGTCCCTTAAATTATTATTAAACAAATAATATTATTTTTAGTACATATCATTTGTTTCATACAGCCATTATTTTTTGTGTAAGAAACAGCTCTCTGAGAATCGTAGCTTCCATGAATCCCCTCATAGAATCGACTCGGCCTAGCATGCTCGGATTTCTCTAAAAGTGATCCGGGTTTGAATCGCGGCGGCGTCAGCATTATTTCGGCTCTGTACTTCAAATGTCGTTACTGGTTGCACTCTTGCTATCTGGTATCTCGTTTCTACTAGGAAAACCATCAGGAACTCTAATCAGCAGGATCAGCACTCACGACTCCTGCAGTTCTGACTCGTGTGACTCACAGTGTGTATTTATCCGCAGATCCGCCATTAATAATATTCACCAGTGCAAATATTTCATATACATTTTATGCAGGATTTGTGTAGAAAACAGTGCGCTGTGTTGCTGCTAAGACCTATGCAATATTTTCTACAGTGTGTCATAAAAATATTTGTTCTCTCTCTAACTGTCATTTTTAAATAATAAAAACCATACTTTCTATACCTTATACTTCTATACTTTTACCTATAGAAAGTAAAAATAACTTTCAATTTAAGTCTTTCTTTTTTTTCTGATTATCTATCTCAAGTCACGAAGTTGAACCAAATTTTTTATTCGTATATTTTTTTTTTTTTTTTTTACAGAAAGTATATTTTCTGCCATAGTCTTTCTCATTTTTTATTTAAAAGAAATAACTTTCTCGTTGGAATTTTTTTTTCAAGAAATTTCTTCTATATTCATTTTCCGTACACCACCGTCATGCACCGCTATTATAATACGTATATCACAAGTCATATCTCTTTAACGGTTTAAGCTTTAGAGACTTGAAATTTTGTTATCGCCGCAAAGTTCAGGTGACAAGGCGAAAAATATTTTACTTTACTATTACTGGCCAATACCTTGCTTTTTTTAAGAGGGGAAAAAAATTCCAAGGAAACAATGAACCCGATACGCAAATAGCAGACAAAACCGAACCCAAGAACAAGGACCACGGAGTATACCTAAACACATAGTGATATGTATTATGTATCTACACCCCCAAGTTATGTGTGTATCTAGCTGGGACTATCGAGAAAGGCTTTACCAACTATGAGATCGGGAGAATGGGATTTGGCGAACCACTACAAACAACCCCTCGTTGAACCAAGGTAGAAAATCTGGGAACTATAATATTGCATCCAGATGGCCAATACCTTGCTTGAAACATTGCTTTGACAAAATTCTCTGATCATAAATACGGCTTTTAGTTTCTTTAAGAAGTTTCCCTTTATTCTTAACACAAAATCATGACACTATTTTATCAATCATAATCTTCGCTCCACCCTGTATATCTCAGTTTCTACCTCGTGTACCTATGAGTACACTGTATCAGATTGTATTTTAATAAATACGCCATTAATTATAAAAATGCAGCGTGTTGTTCGGAGCGGTGGACATGTTTACGATCGCCCCTAGTTGCATTCCATGCGGCGGAGTGGCGGCTGGTGGCGTCTTGAAGATGATTTTTTGTCTACCATGTTAGCAACATGGTAGATAAAAAATTTGCTGTTGTTTACGCCAGCCAAAAAAAGAAAAATTATTTTCAGAGACAGAAATATCAAACACCTCGGCCGAGGTGTAAAGAACGCCAATTCAAAGAAAGAGACAGCGCGGCAGAGTGTATTAAGGTAACGGAAAACATAGTTCCCATGCATGGCATGTACTTTCAGCCCTCAAAAATTTCTACATGTTGAAATATTACAATGAAAAGATGTTTTAAAAACTGCAGTTTCGAAGGCACGTTGAATAGCGTTCGCGTCAGATCTGAGATCACATAAGTTTAGCAACACCAAGCGAGGTTAGGATTGGTGAGTGACCACTCAAATTCTAAATTATCGTGATACTGGCCATTCCCAGACTGCACAATTGCACATGCTGAGTGAGTCAAAATGTGGATACCTTGTGAGTTTTCTACAACTAATCTAGATCTAGAATATAATAAAACGTTCACAACAAAAAAAAAAATGCTTTATAAATCAAAAGTATCAAGGAGGGGGGGGGCTAAGAGATTACGTTATTTTTTGACATTTTCATGTCTTTGCTCTAGCACATAACCAAAATTATGTGACGAAATTATGTAACAAAATTATGTAACGATATTATGTAACGATATTATGTAACGAAATATTGAATTGTAAAGGGAGAGAAGAGGGAAAGTGTGTGTCATGCGCACAATGGCGAAGTATTGAATTGTAGAGGGAGAGAAGAGAGAAGGTATGTGTCATGCGCACAATACGAAATTTGGTCAGTTGGGTTTTGGACCTTGAATAGTAAAGATGAAAATGTCCCAATGGTTGCAGACTCGTATGCAAGCGTTTTTTTAAACAAAAATTTAACATCGCTTTCAACTGCAAGGTCATATCTGTAGTCACCGTGGCAGAGTGAGTTAGCGCGCTAGGCATTGTACGCATGGTGACCTGTAGCCTATTTTATTATTTTTTTAATGAACACATATAAGAAGAAGAAAAAAAATTCAAAGGATAAGTAAATATTTGATAATTTAAATTCCTAATTAGTTCAAAATCATTGGTTAGTTATAAAATGTGATCTCTTCTTCTTTTACTCTGTCTTATCCCGCATGAGCAGGGTCGACGTTGTCGGTTGGTTTTGGCACATTTTTTACGGCACATTTTTCAAACATGATGACCTATGTAATATTAAATTTTATTGTCTCTAAAATCCCTGTCGTAAGCCGCCCCCAAAGTTCCTCACCGTCGTATTTCAATGTCTCGCTCTCGCATGCATAACCCCGGCCAACGTGTCAGAACTCTCGACACGCCATGTAGCTAGACTTCTTGCAGAGGTTAAAAATAAAAGGTAATTAATTTTTTTTTAATTAAAAAAAAAGAAAAAAAATTCAACTAGTTTTCCATGAGAAAAAAAAATTCAAGAAAAAATCGCAAGTACGAATAAATGGAAATTAGTCTGGATTAATGGCAGAAGTAGACAAGAAAATTGCGAGTCTCAGGATTGCTAATTAGTTGAAATTATTCACCGAACAAGAAAAGCGGTGGAAACTAGAATAAGTTACTCAAGGATCTTAACTTTGAGTAGGTTCTAACTTGCAAGTAACTCTGAAACTAGGCTGTATGGAAATTCTAGAGGTCACAAGATAAATGGGGTGTATGGTCATATTTTAATGCAAATTACTGCATCTAGACATTTTCATCCATCAAAGAGTATACAGAAATTAAGGACTGTATAAGTGTGTATAATACTACAATGACAAAGTATGGTCCCAGAAGAAAAAGCGGGAAGTGAATCGAATAACTCAACAACAAAAATATACACAATAAATTTCCGACCTCAGTCGCTTGATCGATAAGGCGGCGGACTTGTAACCTGAAGGTCGGTGGTTCATGTCCCAGTTTCAGCGTAAATTTAGATAAGCAGTTTGAGTAGTTGTGATATCACGAAATTGATTAACACAAATATGATAACTTTCACATTTCCAAGTTTAGTTTTTTCCCTAAATATCAATTTTTATGGGTCGCCATCCTTGAGTTGATTATTAAATCAAAGAGTAGAATAGTAGATTATACTCTCTTTTCAGCAGACCTTCGGTTTGCGTTTTACATGACCCAAACCAACTCTTAATCCAGTAACTTAGCGACAAGACCATTAATCTTTTTCTGGAAAAACCTAATAATGGTTCACACAGTGTAGTCTCAGCAGCTAAACTCTCAAGACATTTCATACACACAGTTATATCTATACAAAAATTAGGTATTTTAATATCTATGTTGGGTAAATGTATCTGTGCATAACTGGTATAAATAGTATATGAAGAATGGTCTCCGTGCTATTTGTAATGGAAGATATGATATAAAGTTTGCGCATAGTCAAGCGTTCGAAACCGGTTTTCTGCTTCTTCCATGTTATTCTTGAATTCATTCTTATTTTTACTCCTGCATCTTCTTCTTCTCCTTTTTTCTACCTCTTCACCATAAGGCCAACATTATCGCAACTCTCTGTCAATCGATCATCTTCTTTTATTCTTTTTCATCAATTCGTCTTATATTCGATACATTATCATTTTCAATCACATCATCAACATTGTCAATCGCACTATAACAATTCCCACTGTCAATGATAATGGTGATGATAATCACATTATGATTATGAAGAGATTATCATTGTCAATAGCATTATCATAAATCATCATCATTAATATTTCCTATCATCAATATCATCTTAATTTTCGAATTCGAAATCAGCATCAACATGATCCTTATCGTTCAGTGCATTTAATTTTTTCTCATTATTTTCTTTCTTCATCTCCTTAATATTCTTCACTAATTCTAAAGGAATCAGTTTCAACCAAATTACTAAAAACTATAGGTATTGGTACAATGTACATTGTACATATACAATTTGATACAACCTTCCCACCTTCCTAGTGTTGTTATGAATAGATTGAATATAACTCCTTAATTATGTACGAATTGTTTAGGTCCAAAACTCGGGACTACCTCAGGTAGCTGAACTAGCGGCAGCGGTGGCAGGCTATTACTTTTATGGTTATGATCTGCTATGTATGAAACCAGGGCGGTGATGTGTGGTTGAATCTTGGAATATTATAATATCGCCTTTATTTATACTGCCTAATTAGGACTATTAAGTCCTATTATTCCAGCAGTGAGCCCAAGACGTATTATTATGTGGTAAAAATCCCAAATGGAAGGGATAACTTGTCTTGTCCCGGCTGGGTATTTCGAACCCGCGAAATCTAGAATCTCTGGATTCATAGAGTGCCGCCTTTACCACTGAGCTACCGGGACAGACTGTTGCAATTTGCAAGGGTCGTGCAATAGGAAGGACAATAGTTCGAAAAGATTTTGAGTTATAATTTTGGTGATCATTTTAATGGTCTTGTATTCTCTTCTGCGGGGACATTAGGTAGTTAAACCTATTATCTGAGTTATTGACATGGTTTGTAGATAATCCTTTTGAGTATACTAAAAAATATTTGTGTGATGTTTTCCTTCATTATTATGATTTTTTTAAATATAGAAAACCAATCGTAGAGACCAAACGTGGTTTGTGTGTACATTTATCTCACTAATTATGATAGGTTATTTGTTAATGAAATAACTGTTTTTTTTACTATTGGTAATCACTTGGTTTACATATTATTGATATTTTTTTTTAAATCATCCCTGACCATCAGTTAGTAATGGAAGGCGATTTTTATTTGCCATAAAGAAATCGTAAAATTAACAATGCTTTAATAACTTTTTAAGAGTTCCTTTTTTGTGAACCTGTTCTGCCGGCATTTCTGGATTCGCAAATATGATCATTCTTGATTGTTTATTTGCCAAATTTGGGCGCGCCCAGCTTTATGAAAGCGATGAAATATCCGGTTTTGCTCATCAGTCATCGCTAAGTAACTTTCATCTGAAATAACAAACACCTCGTTAAACCAGATTGTTCCAGCGGGAGCGGTTGTCTTGATAAAAGGAGGTCGGTGGTTCGAATTCCTTCTATGGTAAATAATTATTAAGGCGAGTGTGAGTTTTAATGATGAATATATATAAATTTGGACTTCATATTCGGACTTTATAAAATCTTCATACCTCTTTGCAATGCCGTCCACTGCAATCCAGTCCACAATAAGATACCACTGCAAGTCTTGGCTAAAAAAGAAAAAAATAGTTAAGAACTCATGAAAAATCATGACTTTTAAATGATGTGATGATAGGACTAGAATTCATGACCAGTACACTGAGCAAATAAATTTACCATTTATTAAAGATTAATAAAAAATAGAGATAAATAAAAACAAATAAATAAAGTCACGTTTTCACCGGCCCTCCTCTTGCACGCATTGGTTTACGTGCCATCAGATTTCAGCACGCCGTGCCGGCTCGTGATTATTATTACCAGCAGATATTTTAGTATAAATATATAATATAATTATGAAAAATAATAATAATTATAAAAAAAAATATTAAAAAAAATCACAACATACCTAATCATTATAATCACAAATCGTTATTCCCTCTTCATGTTTTTTGTCTTTTTTCTGCTTTGGTATGGAAATTGAGGTTGATCTGCAAAAAAATATGTGAAAAGGTGCAAGTAAAATTTATTACCGGGGTGGCTCAAAATAGATGAACAAATACAATCTATAGGATCAAAATATGTACAGTATATGTATGAACAGAAAAGTGAGAAGTTTATATTAGACCTACGATGAATTATAGAAATACCTTGACAGCTGTTTCGAGCTTATTTGCTCTCATCAGCAGGTAATACTTTTGAATTCCATACATCAACTAACCTCTCTATTTTGTACAGTATAAAAAGAATATGTATGTAACAATGTAACATGTATTGTGGGTACATGAATGAAGTTGATAATATACACCAATGAAGGGTTTTATTTAAAGTAACTTTTTAGTAGGCCATTTTCATTCATATAAATCTTTTATCTTCTTCTTCTTTCCCTTTGCCTTTTCTCAAAACCTACCTGGGGTTGGCATTGGTCAAACTCTTCCTCATGTTTCAGGTTGTTCGGTTCTGATGATCCTACTTCGAAATAATTTACGGCTGGATGCCCTTCTGTTATTGACTTTTGGCTTTACTCTTTTGTAATTTGTGCTTATAAAATTCATCACTTTTTTGTCCTCCTGAAAATGAAGGAAATTTATAGGTATGTCTGAATAAAAGTATTGAGGTTACACCAAATGAACTACCCGGTATTGACAAGAGCAAGGCGCACTCTCAGTGTATAATCAGAATAAATAAAACATAATAACTAGGTCCTAGATCAGAAATACTGGGTGAATTGTAAATAATTAAAATAAATTATGATCGGTTGTTTAGAAAAACAAAGATTATCTTCTGAGAAGTTTGGAGTCTACGAAAGTGTATTTGTATTAAAGCCCAACTGGATGATGCTACTAACATAATGTACCCGCGAAAATGAATAGGTATAGAATATATTTTATTTTGATTAAGCGATTAGACTTGACTCTACAGCCCACATAAGTACATAGACTACATTCTGACGAATCACAATTCGACCCATAAAAAGATCCATTGTAGCCAGGTGGAAAACCCCTCTATATCCCAGATGTGTGTCTTTCATGTACCGTCTGGGCTATTTGGGATGGGTTGTCCAATGCTATACCCACTATGTCCAGAAACCGGTTCATGTGAAGAGTCAGTGCTCTCAGTCATGGAGATCTTTGGGACTATTGAAATAAAAGGTCCAGTTTAGTCGTGGCTGGTGCTAAAAAGAAAAAGAGAAGATATTCTCAAGTCCTAGCTAATACACAGTGAAAACATTACTAGAATTATTAATGCATAATTATTATGATGTGCATGGTAAATAAACGCGACTCGTGAATCTAAAGAGTATAAAGAGTGAATGCGACTCGTGAATCTAAAGAGTAAAGAGTGAATGAAAGCGACTCTATAAATCCCATTTTAGGATTTTAGTCCGGTTTATGGGGCAGCAGGGCAGCACATCTTCCCACCGGCCGCTCCTAGTCCAGTGCCTCTTACTCGAAGATTAAAATGGTTTCCTTATATTGTTCTATCAGGTATAGCCACCCTGTATACTAGAATAACTTTATGGTCCTCCTATGCGGAGTGCATGTTTGTCTTTCCATGCAGTTCTAATGCGATATTATTTATAAGCCAGAGTCCGGGTTTGACCCCGGGTACCTGGGGTGACTATGTGTATCATTCCCGAGAATCTAGCGGCTCTCAACTCTCAACTGGGGCCCGTCCCAACCATTGGCCATGTTAGAACAGCCCTGAAATCTGGGACGAATGTGAATTCCTCCGATTTAATTGCTCCGAACTCTAATTCCTCCTCGGTTGATTTTGGGTACACCAGGAGTGTATGGTCAATTCTCCGATTACTGTGGTCAGGTAGATAAACTTGTTCATGTGAATTCCTCCTCTCATCATAGAAAAATTTATTTTATTTGATTAGCTATCAAATCATCATCGGTGTTTATTTAACATGGAAAGAGCCACCGAAGTTAGACAGCGTCCAGCGAGGTGAAGAATTCGCGATGCTGGCATTCCAGCCTAACCTGAGGTTAATGTGGGTAGCAGTTTTTTGAGTTTCCTGCGAATGGATGGTAACACCCACGTTGTGAAATGAACATGCATGTGAAAGCGAAGTTAAAGCAAAAAAAAAAAAAAAAATGTGTACCCAGCTTCAATGAAACGTTAATTTTACTAATTCTTGTTCTGTCACAGATAGTTAGCAACTCTTTTTGTTCTTGTTTCTTTGTTCAATCTATTTATTTTTTCTTTATAATTTCGTTGTATTTTACTGTATATATTTTTGTCTTAGCTAATAAAGCATAAAAAAAAACTCTTTAGGAACCGCTGTCTGCTTTGTAAAATACTTTATTGGAATACACCGCAGAAAACAAACAGTATCACTATCTAAATCTCGAGATCAGCTCTTGCCTCATCCAGAATGGAGAACTAAAGCTCTAGAAATAGGACTTGTTAAACCTCTAGAAATAATAATAAGCCCGGTAAACGGGTGTTTATTAACGGAGCTAGTCCTATTTACAAATGTCAATATATGAACACAACAATAAAGGTAAAAAAATATGTCAAATAAAATTAAAAATATCACAGTGTCAAAAAATGTAGTTAATGTAAAGATAATAGCAAAATCAAATAATAGAATGAAAGACAAGGTGAAATCAAGTAGACATATTTACAGTCGCAATAGATCACAGTAAACATCACATCAAAATTTTATAAGAAGACATCAATAGTCTCGGTTGATTCGAATACTACCCAATGTATAACATTTTTCTCATATATTTTAGAGAATGTGACCATAATTATACTCGTACTCTGAGGGTGGTAGAAAGTGGTTTGAGTGTTAACCTCGCCTTACGGTTATACCTTCCACTAAAGTTATCACATTTTTTTTTTTTTTTTTAAAGATGAGTGTTTCATAGCCAACACATTTGTGTTGAATCACTTTCATGACATCACAACTACTCAAACTCGCTTTACTAAATCTACCCTGAAACCGGGACTTGAACCACCGACCTCCAGGTTACAACTCCACCGCCTTATCGATCAAGCTACTTTAATCGGCTACCTTCCACTCTAAAGAGTACTATTATCAACCCTCCTATTCGAAACAGAGGATTTCTCTGTGTATCCAGAGAGGAAATGCAGCAGCTGTGATGGGCACAGTGCCTCGTTCCTCAGACTTGGAAAGCATTTTTTGTATTTTATAAATAGTTAAAAAACATTTTTTGTTATCCAGGATGTACATTGTACATTGTAATAAAAATATTTTGCACTATTATCAGAGTTTTTATTTCCATTGCTTCCCTGTGGAAAGGGTTAACTCTTTGCGGCACGGTGGTCCCAAGGAGGACCACATAAAATGGGACCCTTACTGCACGGGCCCTCCTGACTTGTTGTGTCCTGTGAAAGCTACGACAATGTCCGACTACAGCCGAAAACTTTTATCCAATAGGAAGAAGCTTGAGTGGTCTCTGGCTGAGTGAAGCGTGCTGAGACGATACTAAAGACAGTTCTCATATGGACCACCGTGCAGTAAGGTACATTTTCCAAGTGGTCTTTCTGGGGACCACCGTGCCGGAAAGGTTATTCAAAAAAATCCGAGCTGTGCCGCAAAGAGTTAACGCCAGGCCATGCCTCTCGGACGCCGAGTGGGCTAAGCGCTGCAGACATGCAACTCATAAGTCAGAGTAGACCGGTCCACTCGGACAGATTTATGCCCCGGTGCACCCAGAACTAGGCGAAATTAATTGCCCCGACCTCTTCAGGTGTGTGGCTGATGTGCGAAAAATATAGAATTACTCATAATGTACCAAAACCAATTTTGAAAACGATTCATCTCTATTGGAAAGTGTGATGTCGGATTTCGAGCCACTGACTATTTCACCAGGCTTTCGTCCGGGCTTGTCTCTCTCCCCGGAATTCATTCACTCATATTTCTGATTTCTAAAATGGACATAATAAGTATAAATAAATACGATGTGTTTCTCTGTGCGATTCAATGACAATTGTTGTGTTCTATTCCAAATATAATATTGGCGACGAGGATGTCTGAAACTATTCTTAAGCTGAACACTAACAAGAGGAATATCTTGATTAAAGACATTCGAAGATTTCTTCAAGATGTTGAAGATGCTGATGTGGACCTGGTTCGAGTCCAGCTGATGCAGAATCTGGCGTGCAAGAAAGAAGAGGAATTCGGCAAACTACAAGATGAAATTGAGAGTTACTACATCACGAAAAATGATGAAGATCTTGTGAAGTCACAGGAGTCAATACGTGAAGATTTCAACTTGAATTTGGAAAACTTGTTTTGTAAGCTGAATCATCTCCTTAACCCTCGTTCTAGGAACAGTTCAAAGGAAACTGTATTAGAAGTTACTGATGCACACAACTACGGCGATAAACCTCAAGTAAGGCCCAAATTTGAACCTTATGATCCTGAAAATGAAACTGTAAGTAATTTTCTTATTCGCCTTGATACTTATTTTGATATTATTTCATGTCAGGACGACAAGTCTAAAGTGCTTCTTTTACTCAATTGCCTCAGTCCTAAAGTTCATCATGATTTCTGTGCTACAGTATTACCTTGTGATCCACGTTCCAAAAGCTTTTCAGAGCTAGTGTCCGTGCTGAAAAATGTGCTAGAGGGTCATAAAAACACCTATGCAGAACAGCACAGATTCATAACAAGACTTCAAAAGGATAATGAATCAATCAAAGATTACTGTGCTTGTCTTAAAAATCTGACCGTAGATTGTAAATTTTCTTGCAACTGTGGTAGATCTATTAGTGAAATATTTTTGAAGCTACAGCTGATTCGAGGTGTATCAGACCCAGAGATAAGACAAAAACTTTTGCAGTGTAATTATGAAGTGTCATTTGATGACTTGATTGGGACTGCTGTGACCATTGAAATTTCTAAAGAGGAAAACAAAATGATTGAAATGTCTCATAATACGGACAACCTTGGTACATATACTTTCAACTCTAGCAAAATTCAGCCGGTTAACACAAATTCAATTTCAAAACCCATTTCTCGTAATTTTCAAAAAGTGAGAAGTTCGGAAATCAGGAAAATCACTTGTTATCGTTGTGGTCAGAAAAACCATAAAGCAAATGAATGCGTTCACATTGAAAGTATTTGTCATAAGTGTGACAAGTTTGGTCATCTTGCATCAGTATGCCGCAGCCAAGCGAAGAAAAAATCTGTCAATGAAGTACAGATGGGCGGTGACAGCCAAAATGAAGATGAAAATTGGGGCGAGGTTAATGCCATTAATAAACCTAGGCTTACTGATAAAATCTTCCTTAATGTGCTTGTAGATGAAGTACCTCTGGAAATGGAGATGGACACGGGCGCCGCTGTTTCGACAATCAGTCACAACGACTTTAAAAATAATTTCCCAGATAAGAAAATTTTCAAAACCAACTTGGAGTTGAGAACGTACACTGGAGAGTTAATTATGCCAGCAGGAGCTGCTTATGTAAAAGTTGCCTACAAGGGTCATGTTTTTCATACAAAGTTGTATGTCATTAAACAAAATGTAAGCACAATACTGGGTCGTGAATGGCTCAGAGAGATGAAAATAAATTGGTCTGAAGATGTAAAAACCTTGAATAATAATTCCAAATTGGAAAATTTTCTAACTGAATTTCAGGACATATTCCTGGAAGAAATTGAATGCGTGCCAAATTACCGAGTCGACTTTCAAGTGAAAGAAAATACTTTTCCCGTATTCGTCAAGCCGAGAACTGTACCTTATGCTTTACGTTCCAGAGTCGAAGAGGAAATCCGTCGTCTGGAAAAACTGAACATCATTGAGAAACTTGAGAATGCGGAGTGGGGTACACCAGTAGTCCCCATTGTGAAGAAAAACGGCAATATTCGTCTATGTGCGGACTACAAAGTCACTCTTAATAAGTATGTAATAGATGATCGATATCCGATTCCTCGGATTGAGGACCTGTTTATGAAAATGCGAGGAGGTAAAGTGTTTTGTACTCTCGACATTCACCAGGCGTACCTACACATCGGTATGAGTGATAAAGCTGCAAAAATGCAAACATTAAGTACTCATCTTGGTTCCTACAAGGTAAATCGACTTATGTTTGGTGTTAAGGTAGCACCTGGGATTTGGCAGCGATTCATGGATTCTATTTTGTTTGATTTAGAGGGTGTAGCTTGTTTTTTTGATGACATAATCATCCAAGGAAGAAACTATGATGAATGTTGTGCGAGACTCTATACTGTTCTTACCCGTCTCAGGCAAAATAAGCTTACACTGAGTAAGGATAAATGTAATTTTTTCAAGTCCTCTATAAAATACCTAGGGCACATTATTAATGAACAAGGCCTACTTAAATCAAGTGATAAAGTAGAAGCCATTGCTAATGCCCCTCCTCCTGCTAATCAGAAAGAATTGAAATCGTTTCTCGGACTTCTCAATTATTATCACAAATTTATACCGGACTTAGCTACAAAAATTAGTCCTTTGAACAATTTGTTGAAGAAAAATCAAAAATTTACATGGAGTAAGAAATGTGATGAAGTTTTTACTCGTATTAAAAAAGAAATTACTAGTGATTTGATCCTTATGCATTATGATCCTGGCCTTCCTCTGCTGTTGGCTTGTGATGCTTCCCCAGTAGGACTTGGTGTAGTTTTATCACACAAGTTACCTGACGGCTCGGAAAAAACCAATTGCCTTTGCTTCTAGAACTTTGAGCAAAAGTGAAATGCGATACAGTCAAATAGACAAAGAAGCCACGGGCATCTATTGGGGACTGAAGAAGTTTTATGATTACCTGTACGGTAGAAAATTTACTCTGATTACTGACCACAAGCCGTTAGTTTCTATTTTACATCCTAACAAAATGCTTCCAAACGTCACGGCCTCGAGAATTTTTAATTATGCTCATTTTCTGTCTGGATTTGATTACGATATTATTTTCAGAAAGACTGGTGACCATGCTAATGCCGATTTTCTTTCTCGCTTTCCAGTTGAGAAATGTAATGACAATTTGGATCTTGTTTCAGTTTTTCAAATCAATCAGATTCATGCTATTCCTGTCAAATTTGAAGAAATTGTTAATCACACAAAACAAGACCCAATAATGAGTAAGTTACTCCTGGCACTTGAAGAAGGGAGCGATCTCAGAACCCTAGGTTATGAAACTGATCAGTTATCTCTACAGGGTGGTGTCATATTCAGAGGTCAGCAAGTGTGGATTCCCAAAATTCTCCAGAAGCGTGTATTAAATGAACTTCATGTTTCACACTTAGGAATCGTGAAGATGAAAGCTTTAGCAAGGAGTTTTTGTTATTGGCCAGGGATGGATAGAGATATTGAAGAACTTGCCTCATCCTGCTTCAGCTGTCTGTCAAATGCTAAGGAGCAAGGGAAAGTAGAAATCCACCCCTGGGAGAGGCCTAGCGGACCTTGGCAGAGACTTCATGTTGATTTTGCCGGTCCTATTAAAGGTCAATGGTTATTTATTGTAGTGGATGCTTATTCCAAATGGACGGAAGTAATCCCAACAAAATCCACTACTTCTGCATGGGTAATTAATACACTCAAGAAATTATTTTCTTCATATGGCTTGTGTCTCACTATTGTCAGTGATAACGGCAGCCAGTTTAAATCTCAAGAATTTGAGAGTTTCCTATCGGACCTTAATATTACTCATCTAACATCTGCTCCTTATCACCCAGCTTCCAATGGTCAAGCCGAGCGGATGGTTCAAAATGTCAAGCATAGTCTGAAGAAGATGGAAGGTGAAAGTGGAGATATGGAATCTAAAATTCTGAAGTTCCTCGTTCAGCAACGTCGGGCTCCTCATTGTACAACTGGAATCAGCCCTTATGAAGCTATGTTTGGCAGGGAGATTAGACATACTTTGAGTTTGCTGCGAGAGTCTAAACATGAACCGGAATCCTGCAGCCAGGAGCGGAGAACTTCAAGAATATTTAAAATTGGAGATAAAGTACAAGTGAGAAACTATCAACATAATGGTAAATGGTTATTTGGTAAAATTAAGAAGAGGATTGGAAGAGTCATGTATTGGGTTGATCTACAGGATGGTTCAACATGTAAGCGCCACATCAACCAGATGCGGAAGCTTCATATTTCGGAGGGAGTAATGTGATGTCGGATTTCGAGCCACTGACTATTTCACCAGGCTTTCGTCCGGGCTTGTCTCTCTCCCCGGAATTCATTCACTCATATTTCTGATTTCTAAAATGGACATAATAAGTATAAATAAATACGATGTGTTTCTCTGTGCGATTCAATGACAATTGTTGTGTTCTATTCCAAATATAATAGAAAGTTAGGTATATGTAATATTATATAAAACTAGGATTCTTTTAATTTAAATTTTCACTCACCGACTTAAGTTTAAATTAAATTAAAGAATCCTAGTTTTATATAATATTACATATACCTAACAATTTGGATATTATATAAAACTAGGATTCTTTTAATTTAAATTTTCACTCACCGACTTAAGTTTAAATTAAATAAAAGAATCCTAGTTTTATATAATATTACATATACCTAACAATTTGGATATTATATAAAACTAGGATTCTTTTAATTTAAATTTTCACCCACCGACTTAAGTTTAAATTAAATTAAAGAATCCTAGTTTTATATAATATTACATATACCTAACAATTTGGATTTCTAATATGAACCTAATAACAAATATTGGAAAGTTATCATATTTTTGTTAATCACTTTCGTGATATCACAACTACTCAAACTCGCTTTACTAAATCTACGCTGAAACCGGGATTTGAACCACCGACCTCCAGGTTACAAGTCCGCTGCCTTATCGATTAAGATACTGAGGTTGGTTCATCTCTTTTAATGAGCATTGGAAGCACTGAAACAATAATACCAATTATATGTGATTGGTGTAGGAAAATAAAATTAAACCGACTTGAGAAATTCCTCTCTTTTTCTTTTTCGTCTGGGGGTGCTGCAGTTTCGCAGCTCCTCAGCACCGCCCGTGCCTGTTCTGGTTAATCCTATTGTCTACTAGGAGTTCTTCAGTTTGGATTTTTTATAATCGTATCACTAAATAGGTAATCATGAAGGCATTTAATTTTATTCGCTTTTTATGATTTTTTTTTTATTTAATTTCAAGATATATTCAATATTGTCATAACTTTGCTTACCATATTCGACTTTGCTATATTGTTTGCTAATAATTTAATGAAAATAAAAGAGTTTTATCTTTACTATTGTTTATTCAGTGGGGACTGAACAGGGCCAGTACTCTCCCCTTCCTAGGTTTATGAACTTCGGACCAGAGGGAACTCACAACTTTGAACACAATTTATGACAACTTGCTATGTACAGGGTGTGTTAAAAGACGACTGAAACTGAAACTGGGTAGGAAAGTAGGTACTATTTACCTCATAGTTTTATTTTTATCGTTGTACAGGGTAAGTTATAGTAATAAGTATATATTTGAATACATTTACTAACAGTAATACACATTTTCCATAGTAGCACAAACTGGAATTGTGCCCAGCACACTAGCCGCATTCCCGCGCTGTATTGCAATGGACAGTCTTTGCATTAGGAACGCTTTGGATTTGGAAGTACCAGTGAGCTGAGACAATCTGTCTCCATAGTTTGGTAAATTTTCGATCCAGCATAAAATTATGAAGTTGAAAATTAGATACGAATTGAGAGCGTGCTGAATACATTATTTATTTCTGTTTAAGCTAGAATTTTCACAATTAATATTAAATGGAAGGTAACCACCAGTCGAGGTTAATACTCGAAGCATTTTCTACCACCTAACCCTCAGAGTCTTATTATTATGGGGTCACAAACTCAAATTAATGAGGAAAAATTCATGCACTGCGTGGGATTTGAATCAACGGACCCCTACGCTACCTTTTCTTCACTTCTCTAATACACTCCCATGTCAGAGAGATATGAAGCCAAAAAAAATCTTCGATGGTTAATGAATCAGTCACCACAATATCATTAAACACACACACTCCTCACAAAATGTGTAAAACTCCACCATTTCCACCAAAAAAAAATGAAAAAAATTCAAACAAATGACATTTAAAAACTAAATGATGTAACTTTTGTTAGTTCCGGGGTGTAGAATTTCTTGGGAATTTTTCAAAAATTCGGTTAATACTCGAGGGGTTGCTTTCTATATTTGTTTTTTTGGGGTTTGAAACAAAGAGATAATGGCTGAAAAGAATGGGAGAATCAGAATTGAGATTTAAATTTGAAAAAAAGAAAACTATCATAAATACTAATGGTGTCTCGACAGACGTGCGCCAAATGAAGAGAGAGAAAAAGAAGACAAAATAAATAACATCAAATCAAGGAAACATCCCGTTTAATTTCATTGGTTTTTGGAAACAATTTAATGAAAGTTTTAAATTTTTCCTGATAAAAATTATACTAAACGTCAGAAATTAAATAATGCATAATAAATGGGCCGTCCTTTTTTGTAAAGATTTACATTTTCCGCACACTTTCATAAATTTTATGATCTTATTTTTATGACGTAAACCTATGATATACCTACATTGTTATGATATTGACACATTACTGTCTGAGTGAGAAGAGAGAGAGAGAGAGTAAGAGAGAGAAAAAGGGGAGAAAGAGAAAGAGAAAGAGAGAGAAAGAAAGAGAGAGAGGAAGAAGTGGAAGAGGAGGAGGGACATGAAAGTCAATAATGGAGGTGGTGTAGAATGGGGCTGTGTAATTCTGTCTGTGTTGATTCAAAGTTCAACACAATGATGAAAATTAAGTAAAATGACGAAAAAAAAAAATCTTTTTTGCAAGGGTTTTTTTTTTGCGTATTTCCGCCTAGTTTTACGTGATTTATGATATTATTTTCCTGAAGAAAAGTGTTTGAAGGGAGTTAAATTCCAATATGGAGGTGATTGGAAATATTGTTTTATTATTTCTGTTGATCATAAGAGCAATGTCACAATCAGTGGTACTATAGAAAGTCATCAAAAATCAATTTTTTTTTATTAATATTCATGATGTATCTATGTTTTTTTTCTCGTTATGATGGCATCAATTGATTTCAAACTATAATATCATTAACAAAAAAAACCATCAGAGCGCTAGTAAATTCTGTCTTCTTGGCTCTTGAAATACCAATTTCGAGGATACGCAATAAGAATGCTTACGCAACATACAACACTGTCATTTCAAGGAGGTCTTCTTCACATCAAACCACGAAACAATAGTATGGTTGGATAAAATCTAACTTTAGCTATTTCCTACCATTCAAATGCCCAAGCTTCACAGATCAAACTCAGGAAACCTTTTTGTATTTCACAAAAATCGTTTAAAATTCAGGATTTCAAGGTTCGAAATTTTTTCAGTCAATTTAACTCTGAAAATTCCCAGGGCAATTTGCCTTCCCCTCCCCCCCCCCCCCATGATGGGGTCATGGGGTCTCAGTGTAGGTGGGGTCAGAGCTAACGGTGACCCCCACAAGTGAAGGGCGACATTTTCCAACCCACTGATCTGGAAGAATTGGAAAAGTTTAATTTTAGATTTAACACAGGAGAAAATCGAAGAGACGCCTACGTCCGTTAAGTTTCGAATTTATTCCAGCACAAAATGACAGCAGAAAGTAGAAGGGATGTGTTTGATGGCGAAGGCCGATATTAAATAAAGCTGTTTATAAGAATATCATGATGTTTTTTTTTGTTTTTTTTTTTTAATGAGCATTTATTTTTTAAAGAGAGGTCTATAAAAATCGAAGTCCTCGCCTCTCATGATGTTTTCAATAGTACAACTTTTGATTTTTCTGTGTATACTGATTAAAATAGAGGGGGTAGTTGATCGCATGGATATTTAAAACTATTAGGTACCTGCTGTTGAGCGCAAATAAGCTCGAAACAGCTGTCCAAATATCAGTGGCGGCTCCTGCTGAAAATTTTTGGGGGGCTCAAAAAAAAATGTTGAAAGAGGTAAAGTCATGTCTAGGTTCAATTATTTTTTTATTATTATTATTGTTATCATATAAATTTTACAATTGAACAATATTGCACATAAGTGAAGACAGTGAAATCTAGTACTATTTTGATTTTGATTTTTTTTTTTGACATGATAAAAAAAGAAAAGAAAAAGATATCATACCAACCACAGTAGCAAAAAGTGGCTGTATGGACTTATTTTGGTCCACTGCCAAAAAAAAACCACAGTAGCTGCAGGCAGTAGGATTCAAATCCAAAGGTCAATAGTTCAAATCAGACCATTGGAAAAATTAAATAAAAATTGGGTTTAATTAATTGAGACATCCCTTATACAATATTAGTGATTAACACAAATATGATGACTTGATATTTAATTATCATATACCTAGTATACCTACATAAATGTTACATTTGAAAAATATTGCGTATGTTATGCATAGAGCAGTGAAAATGGTGAAAAATATTTAAGATTTTTTTTTTATAGATACATAACATTATGAAAAAATTTTGAGGGATTGAAGTAGGTAATTAGAGATCAATCCTAAAAAAAGGTGAAGGCTGCCTAATGTAAAATAAAAACAAACTGTTACAAGTTTTGGTTGGTAAGTAAGCCACCCATTATTTTTTGTATACTAAATCAATTCTTCTGTCCTTTTGTTTTATGAACGTTTGGATAACTTTTTCATCAAAGTCAGCAATGTTGTTGTACAGATATTTATTTATAGATAACATTGCCAAAGCATTGAGCCTTTCTTCTCCCATTGAATTTCTCAAGTATGTTTTCACTCGTTTTAGGGTAGAAAAACAACGTTCAGCCTCAGATGTTGACATAGGTGTTGTCAAAATTATTTTCATCAATTTAACAGTTTCAGTGAATATGGATTCTAAATTGTTATTTAAAATCCATGACAGCATATTTAAAGCACCAACAATTTTCTTGAAGTCATCTCTGACATAGAGAACTCCCAGTTCTGTCACCAACTTTGCACGATCTAGCTGAGGGTAATATTTAACTATTTCCTGGACAGTGCTCATTGGAAAGTCATTAGCAAAACTCTCAATATTTTCTCTGTTGAGTAGAGAAGATGCTTGAAGGTGGCCTCGAAAAGCAAACCTGTCTTTCATTTGAACAGTTATTGTGTCACAAATTTCCTTTGCAATTATGTGATTTCTGTCATCCGAATTTTGTCTTTTCCTTTTACTCACGTCAGAATGTCCTATTTCATCCTCAAGTTGTTGAGTATTGTCTCTTATGGATTGCACACTTTTTTCAAATACTTTTATGTCCTCAAACAATTCAAGACTGGTCTTTTTTGTTGATTGAAATTGATTGAATAATATTTCAACATGTGGTAGCAACTTGTGAAAGAATTCCAACCAAAATTGAAAGTTTGCATCTTCTAGTTTAGTGCATAGACCATCAGCTTCTTTGCATGTGATGGTATTGGAACTTTCTTTCAATTTTTTAAAACAATAAATTAAATTATCTTTGTTTTCGTATACAGTATTTACTGTACGAATATTATAATTCCAACGGGTCACACATACTCTTGGTAATTTTTTCTTCATCAAGTCATCTAGCACATCACTTCTGTGAGTAGATGAAGAAAAAAAGGATGGAATGGCACTCAAGTTAGCAAAAAAAATTCTCACTCTTGAATTTTGATCTGTGGCCTTTTGCATGATGAGGTTGAGCTGATGGGCATAGCAGTGAACAAAGTGAGCATTTGGGTATATTAATTTCATTTTTGCTTGAACTCCTCCTACAGATCCACTCATTACACTTGCCCCATCATATGTTTGTGCAATCAATTTTGAATTGCATGTGATTAGTTTGCTCACCTCATCATGTATGAGCTTCGTTAAACTTTCTGCATCTTTATTTATTACCCTCAAAAAAGACCAAAATCTTTCATGGAGAACTCCATCATATACATATCTAATAATTATCACCATTTGACATTGGTTTGATATATCTGTTGTCTCATCACATTGGATGGACAAAAAATCACTCTCTGCTACTTGCCTTTTAATTTCTTCTTGACAAACAAACAGCATGCTTTCTAAAATCTCATTTTGGATTGTCTTCGACGTACCTTTGAACACAGTGGCATGATCAAGGTGTTCTCTTAGAATATTGTCAATATTTGATGTGAAATCAACTAATTCTAGGAAAACACCACGGTTCAATGATTGGCTTTCTTCATCATGCCCTCTGAGGGGAAGCTCTAACTTACCACAAAATTTAATGCAGTTTATTATTCTTTTTAGGACATACCTGTTTTGGTCAACCTTTTCGTTGTGATCTGCAATAGATTTTCTATATGCCGAATCAAAGCTAGCAGAAATTGCAGTTGTGCCGAGCAAGTGAAATTCTGTAGAGCAAAATATATGAGATCCAGATGACTCATGTTTCTTTGCCCTATCATTGAGATGTTTCAAGTCCGAGAATCCAGTAGAAGACCATGGTTTGTCCAGTCCTGTACCAAAGAGCACACATGGGAAGCAATACAGTTTATTGCTCTCTTCACATCCACTTATCCAACAGAATTTGTTGTAAATGTCTTTAGAAAAATGCCTTGTAAATGAACGACTTTTAACATTGTCAACCTGTGTTAGATTCAAAATAGGCACTGGCCTTCCTTCATTTTTTATTTTCTCTTTTTCTGTCAATGTCAATGTTTTGAAATTACATTTCAAAAGATCACTTATTTTATTTGGCATATTGGATGCCTATGAAACTCACACAGAAGAAATTGAAACACTAGAAATTACAAAATTTGTTTATAATATTTACATTAGTTTAATTAGAACTGTTCATGAAATTAGGTGGTAGTTGCTAAAGTTGCTTGCTTACTTGCCAACAGATGGATGTAAGATTTTGTTTCCCAAGTGTTGATTGAAAATTATTAAAGACACAGTATTAAAATATAGTTATATTTACAGTTTACTCGCACTTTTTACATAATTATTATATAGCACAGATAGCACTACAGTAATAAAATTACAATACTTTCTGTAGGGTACTTTCAGAGTTCAGACAATAGAAATAAATTCAACTAGTAATCGTCGGTTTAACGAGACATAAAATTTGAAAATTGATATCACGAAACGTAAACAAACAATTCCAACCGATGACTTGTGAAACTCAATTCAACCTTTATCAATTACCGGTGACTTCACCGGTGGAGAAAAATGTTGCGACGCGTGTGGGAATATTCGTGGTACGATGTTACGAGAGAAAAAAATTACCTATTATTATTATTCCCATATTCTATCCCATAGACCCTGGGGCTGAGCCCCAAGGCTATGTATAATAGCATGCAGTTTGTGACGTCATCGCTAGATTGTAAATATATAACCTGTGTGCTCAGTATAGAATAGATGGGGCTCAAATAAATGAGCCCCACATATTCTATAGTGGCAATGTTAAACGAGGGATTTTTAGCAGGGATTTATTTTTCTTGAAATCATGTTGATTTTAAACATTTGTACATGTAATGGGAAAATTCATAGTGAAGCAAGAATATTTTTTCAGTTTTTTTTTCTTTCAAATTTTTGGGGGGCTAGAGCCCCTGAGCCCTTTAGAAGGAGCCGCCACTGCCAAATATGTTCTGATATCCATACACCAATACATTTAGTTTGATCTAGTACATCTTATCATTTTTCTGTTCATACTGATCATACATTATAATACTGGTACTCATTTATTAAACTTTCCGTCAAGGTTTTCTCCATTATGAGAAGAGTTTATTAACATGGAAACTTTAAGACTATATTAAACTCTTCTCAAAATGGTCTGGTAAACCGTTGGTTCGAATCCCACCAAATGCAGGAATTTTTTTTCCTCATTGATTTGAGTTTGTGACTACATAATAATTAGACTCTGAGGGTTAGGTGGTAGAAAATGCTTTGAGCATTATTAACCTCGCTTGGTGGTTCCTTCCACTAAAGAGTGTTACTATTATATTATTAAGACTGATGCACTTTTACAAAATAATTGTTTATGATGTTGTAATAGTATTAAAGTATTATAAAGAATATGTTTAGTGTTTATGACAGCTTATAGAGTGATTTCACAAAATTACTCAATCCTTACAGAAGTCGCCATACTTTAGGGACACGAACCCTCATCGACCTCCAGTTCTATACAGTCTCATTAATGGAGATTTTACTTTCCTTATTTTTCGGGGGGTTTTAACGTCTCTTTCATCTGCATGGTCATAATATCAAGACTTCTATTTATCCTCATTCACAGGAAACTCACAAACCAACTACTCAAATTAACCTCACCCAGCTTGAGTGGTGTCGGGAATAGCCAGCATTACGAGTGTTCGAATTTCAATGGTCACTCATTCATGTGTTAAGTCTCGCAGGACGTTGCATAACTTCAGGTACTGAATGAAAACTGGTGTATTCGACGCTGGATTAGACTGGAGCTTTCTGGGACAGTTAAATTGTTTATCAGAGTACCAAGGAGGTTTCTCTGTACAACTAAAGAGTCTTTGTGACCGTTGATCCCCAGCAAAGCCCCCAGGTTCATGGAACACCCCATTAGATTTGTGTCCAGCACATTTTCACTTCATTTAGCAGACCTCTTCATCCCTTCATAATTCAAACTCGGGGAGGGAGAGGGGGAGAGACGTAGGAGGGGGAAGAGAGGAGTACGATAGGGAGGTGGAAGGAGAAGAGAAAGAGAGAGAGAGAGAGAGAGAGAGAGAGGGAGAGGGAGAAAAGAAGGACCAAGAGAAGAAGAAAATTGGTCCCTTCTGAATAGCCTTTATTTTCTATTTTATTTCAGAACATGACAACATATAGGAGGTGGAGAAGGAGGGATAGAGGGGAGGACGAGTAGAGGGAAGGGAGAAGGGGTAGAGGGGAGGACGAGTAGAGGGGAGGAGAGGCAGAGGGGAGGAAGGTGTAGAAGGGAGGAGAGGCAGAGGGGAGGAAGGTGTAGAGGGGAGGGGGAAGAGGGACAAGGACAAAATGAGAAAAGGGCAGTTTTTTTTCTGCATCAAAGGAAAGAAAATTGAGTTTTTATTTCGTTTTTTATCCCCTGGTCCCCGGTCCAGTGAACGGTTTTATTGTTATTGTGGAAATGGGAAATTCATTCCGAAAAAAAAAGACTGCTTCGATATTTCATGTTCTGGACGATAGGTACCTTTTGTTGTAATGGGTTTTTGTCCGTTCTATCACGTTTGACTGAATACGGTGGGAGGGGGGGTGTGAAAATGAATGTTTTTAACAAAGGAGCCAAACGATATACCTATCTGTGCCCACCCAATGAATTTTTTACAAAATAATTCATGTATGAGGGGGATTCGGAACCTATTTTGCACATTATTATTTACATGGTGCTAAATTGCTAACTATACTTTTATAAATATGTGTAGGGTATTTTGGTAAAGCAGGGTTTTTTAATAATAATTATTGGAATTAAAGTTTAAAAGGGAAAATAAAGTCTACCAATGCTCGGAATCTGGTTTATTGTTTTTGGTTTTACAAGACTTAACATTTTGTAGCAAAGATATTTTTAATGCACTCTATGGAGTTGAGAGTTCAGTATTTTCGAATACTATTATAGCATAAGATTTAGTAGTTCATCCGGAAACAACAGACTAGTAAACTAGTTGGCTGAAAAACAGAGGGAGAGAGAGAGAGAAAGAAAAAGAGAGTGGGAGGGACAGATAGAGACAGAGAGAGAGAGAGAGAGAGAAAGAGAGAGAGAGAGAGAGAGAGAGAGAGAGAGAGAGAGAGAGAGAGAGAGAGAGAGAGAGGCAGGCAGGCAGACTGCAAGTGTAATGGTTCGATAATTTCAGGCTTCATTGTAAGACAGTAATTGTCTAGGTCTGGGTCATGGTGTAGTGGTCTGAAGTCTGGTGCTAATGTAACGCCGGAATTTTAGTCCATTTTATTTAAATTATAAAAGGAATTTTTCAATTTTTTTATACAACATCAAAACTTGTTTAAAAGCGGGCTAGACAAGCAATCAGAGAAGCGACCAGGAGGCCAAGTTGTTATCCTATATGGTCATTATTCACTCGAATCACTCGTATACTAGTCATTAATATAGGTTTATGATTGTTAATGTGACAAAAACTATTCATTTGAAAGCGATGTTAATAAACCAGATTTATAAAAGATTGTTAAGGCGGCGGACTCGTAGCCTGGTGGTTCGAGTCTCTAGTATGGCAAATATTTAGGGTAAGGCGAGTTTGAGTAATTATATTATTAATAAAATTGTGAATAACACATACCATCAGAATAATTGAAAACAACAATATACTAATGTTCGTTTGATATTCGTATTATAAGGTCATACTAATGTACCTAATTCTAGTTGTTATCCTCGGACAGAATACATAGGACTTTTTCTTTAAATTTCCTCTTATTTTTCAGCTTTACGTATATTGTAGGTAGATAATCAAGTTAATTGTACCTACTAGTATTTTATGATGTTGATTATGTATGACCAACCAAAGTTACTCATACATAATCAAACACCTTGGACGAGGTGTGAAGAACGCATAGGGCGTTCTCCACTTACTATAGGAATATAAAGACAAAATTATCTACTTTTATTTTAGAAATACGTACTACAAAGCAGGAATATGTATATGTATTTTATTTCCAGTAACTTCCTCTGGGAAGGGGGCTCTGAGAGGCAGAGTCGAGTGCTGTTCAAAATTCAAAAGGAATCGTCCATTGCACTCCCCGGTTAGTAAGAAGGAGTCTCGGGTTTTGGCCATCAATAAGCTGTCGCAAATAAAACCTAATGGTCACTTCCTCTTTTTCTTCGCTCTCGAGCGAATTCTCCTGCGCTTTTGTTCGGCCCCATAAAGCAAAGTGGAAAAGAGTGCCGAAACTGGAGAGGAAATGGTGGGGGAGAGAGTGGGAAGGAAGGAGGGAGAGGGAGAGAGGGAGCGAGGGAGAGAGGGAGAGAGGGAGAGAGGGAGAGAGGGAGGAGAGAGAGGGAGAGAGGGAGAGAGGGAGAGAGGGAGAGAGGGAGAGAGGGAGAGAGGGAGAGAGGGAGAGAGGGAGAGAGGGAGAGAGGGAGAGAGGGAGAGAGGGAGAGAGGGAGAGAGGGAGAGAGGGAGAGAGGGAGAGAGAGAGAGAGAGAGAGGGAGAGAGGGAGAGAGAGAGAGAGAGAGTTAGGGGTCAAGTTCGATGATGTGACTAGGAAAGAAAGGAGAGAGAAGAAGATAGAGAAGGAAGAATATAAAGGAGTATAGTGAGAGGAGAATTACTGAAGGAGGGCAGTGGATAAAGAGGGGATAGGTAGAGAATGGAGGGAGAAACAGAGAGTAAATGTTGAGAATGACCAAGAGATAGAGGGACATGATAGGTAGACTAGAGAGTGAGAGAGAGGGACAGAGGAGAGGAGGAAATAAGGATCAAGGAGAGATATATTAGGAAGGAGAAAAAAGATTAGGGTATAGTTGTGGGGGAGGGGGGGGGGGAGAGAGAGAGAGAAAGAAAAAGGAAAAAGGATGGATGTGTAGAGAGAGAAAGGAAATGTTCTAGAATGAGATAAATTGATGATCCATGAAACTGGAAAGAAAATGGACGATGAAAAAAGGAGAGAAAAGCGAGAGAGAGAGAGAGAGAGAGCAGGAAAAGAGAGAGCATTTCTGCACAGTCGGAATGAGGAAAGCATTTATTTCTGTTCCAGAAAATGTTTATCTGACCGGAACCGGAAAATAGCGTCCATGTTTTTCTGGGAGATATTTTTTCCCCGTTGTTGATGAAAATGGCGTCGTTTCTAAACCGATAAATAGTATGGATGGGTAAGTTGTATGGGGCTGTTTCGGTTTTGCAAATCTTTTAAGGAATGAATAGCTTTTGAGTCGAGATTACAATACAATGATTTGAGACTAAATTTCCATGAAAGAAAGTTAGTTATCACTAATATACTCTGACCGCCTCAATTGGTAAATAAGCGATGGCTTATTGGATACGCCAGTTCTCGTTCTGTCACTGATGTTAAGCAATATTCAGCCAGGTTACGACTTGGAAGAGTGACCATTCTAATTCCACAATCCGTCTTTCCGACCCTATATTGATTAGCTGGTTTGTGAGTTTCCTGCAAGTAGAGGGTAAAACCCCCGTCGTAATATGACTTTGCTGTTGAAAGAAACATTAAAATAAGAAGTAAAATAGGTAAAGAGTAACATAGGTTTGAGATTTCTCTTTACTGATTATTTTATCCTGAAAGAAAAAAAAAAGGTCCTGCCAATCAGCCAGAGAACATATTATTTTGCGTTGCCTTGATCAGGAATCGAACTCGCGACCTTCCTCTTTGAATTTTTTTCTGAAGTATTTAGTACATTATAATTAAATTTAATTATTTTTTACAAATAAAAAACTTCGCCCATCTTGCTGTCGTCGGGGATAGACCCCATAATGATGACGGCATTCCCTTTCTGTATTGCCAGACTTTGAAATTGATGAAACATACCTTTCTTGCATGTATCAGGTATTCCTCATTTTTCAGATTATTCTTCATTTCTCGAGGAATGAATGATACCGTTTTGTAGTGGATTCTTTCCATGTCAATTCTCATATTATGATTTTTTTTTTTTTCACAATCATTTCCAAGAAATAATCATCTCAGATCTTTGATTCCAGATAGTTGGTTTGATACCCATTGCCCATTGTAAACCTTACATTGCGACATTTCTTTGTTAAAAAAAAGAGCTATTCCTGAAGAATTTTACTTTGTATTCTTTCGTTTTTCGCTGGCTGTTTCAATTCTAGGAAACAACGGAAGAATGAAAGAGGAGTAAAGAGAGAGAGAGAGAGAGAGAGAGAGAGAGAGAGAGAGAGAGAGAGAATAGATAGATAGATAGATAGATAGAGAGAGAGAGAGTGAGAGAGAAAGAGAGATAGAGTGAGAAGGAATAAGAAAAAACAGAGGGAGAGAGAGAGAATATATAGAAATTGACTAACGACAAGGAAAATCCGAATCAGAACAAATCTCTCCTTCATTTAAAAAAATAGCAGACTCCGAGTTTGGTTTCTTACTACCAAAGTATATACTTCTCGGATATGGGGGAAGAGGGAAGGTCAGATATAATAGACATAGATTAACTCCAAAGCTTCATGTAGAGTCCTAATAATCGCTGTGGGTATCATTTTACCAAAAAAATATTGACAGTGATGGACGGATGTAAAGGTCCTTCTTGCTTGAGACATCAAATGCGGCTAATCAGATTTTCTGTGAGCAAGTTTATTACATAGAGAGAAAGAAAGTAAAATTTATTCATAAACAACTGACATCACTATCGATGCTTGCCATAAGACAGTACTCTTATTACTTGTGTTTTGAAGTAGAGAATGACGATGGTTATTTTCAGGATAATAAAGCCATACGATAAATAAATAAACTAATATTTTTTTTCACCCAATTTCAAAATGCTTCAAACGATACACCAAAGCTGGAGCAAAAACTTTGTGCCAAATTTCAGGTGATGTAGTAAATGTCAAATTGACCTCTAGATCTGTTCAACAATGACACTTCAACAAAGGACGATAAGTGCCCACGCCAGCCAATGGTATTGTTTGGTCTGAAAAGAATGTGCTGGCCATTGCTGGTCAAACTAAAGTTCAAATATGTGGTGATTATAAATTAACAACCATTTCGGAATTCCTCCAGTGATTTTTGACCTTATGGCATTTATAGGATTTGTGGATTGGGATTCATAAATCTGTGAGTAGTAGAATTAAGAATTATTGTGTGTTCTGGGTAACTCATGAGCTTTGTGCTTCACAAGTTTAAGAACTGTATATTTTGGAACCAAAAACTTTTCTAAATTTCCAAGATGAAATCACAATTTATTGCCGTTGTGGATTTCATAGGCCACATACTCTCGTTAAGAGTGTTGAAAATTTCTTCAAGTACCTAACATCGAACCTTTACTTCTTTCATCTTCCTCATAGGAAAGAAATGCTATCTAATGTACATGGAAGTCTTTTGGGTAAAAAAAAGTAGGTAGGTACCTAGTTTTAAAAGTAAAATACGAATATCTCAGTGGTTAAGCACTCGCTTGCCATGCGGAAGGTCCCGGGTTCGAAACCCCGCGCCGACAAAAAAATTGTATTAAAAAAATTGGATTTAGTTGTTTGTAAGGGATACCTTCCGGTACGCTCGTGTTGACCCACCACCTAAATGGGAAGTATTGTGTCACTTCTCGCCTATCAGTGGGGAGGCATACTATGGGTAAGACTGGCTACAACACAGACTACAAGCGTCTACAGTAGCTCCAGTTTCATGGATAAAAAAGGCTGTGAAAGTTGTGAAACACTCATCTTAAAAAAAAGAACACGCTATACTAACAAATTTTCTGTAACAGACACAAAGTCCAGACACAAAAGTTCTCCCAGAAAGAACACCGCGAGAGCTCTAGCGGATATTTCTTGAACTTTCAGGCACATTTCCTGCTCGCAGAGAACAAAACTAAACTCATTTCTATAACGACTTGAAGGTCTGCCGCGCGCCATGAGAGCAATCCGAGTTTAATTTTATAGCCAACCACTTCTTCCTAACGATTATTACGGCCATCAAAGATGATTTTGATGAGTCTGTTGATTTTGTTGATATTCTTGATGATGTTTTGAGTGCTGCTCCCTAGATTGTTGAGGTAGGTTGGGATGTCTATATTGGTGGAATTGCTTCATTGGCTTTATGAGTCTTGAGTGTTATGTCAGCCATCAAATAAAGTAATGTTTTCGATGATGTTGTTGATTTTCTTGATAGTGTTAGGAGTGTTGTTGACTCGATTGTTCAGGTAGGTTGATGTGTCTTAATCTTTGAGATTTGCTACACTATCTTGATGGGTTAGTTTCTCCAGAAAATGAACAGAGTCATAAGACTTTGTGTATTTTCATCAGTCTGTGTAATTTTTTTGGTATCATTATTGATTACAAGGATGTTTTCGACTTTATTGTTGAGCTAGGTTGGAGTGTATACCTTAAAAGTTTTCCTTCATCATATTCATGTGTTAGTTTCACCAGCCATAAAACAGAGTCATTATTGATTGTTTTGTGAAGAATTTTATTTTTTATGATTATTTAAGTGTTCTTGACTTGGATGAAATCAGTCAGTCAGTATCAGTCAGTAACAGGATGAAAGATGGTGTAAATTTTATTGTTGAGGTAAGTTTGGTTGTCTATCTTTAGGGATTCGCTTCATTTATTTTTCTAGATTATTAGTTTTATACAGGCATAAAAAGGAGTCGAATGAATATTTTGATGGTGTTATTCATTCTTTTGATGATGACTTGAATGTTAATGACTTCATTGTTAGAGTAATTTTTACCTCTATTGTATATAAAACAGAAAAAAGGACTACCTATGTTTGTTTGTTCCGGAGTTGTTTAGCCAAAACGGTAAGAGATAGCGAAACATGTCTCAGAATTGACCCCCCCGAAACCATTATCGCTTTGGCCAGAAAAAATATAAAAAGTTCAAAGAGGCATTGCTGTCTATCAGTACGGTCATGCCTTAGTATATTTGAAATTTAGTCCCGTTGCAAAGCACGGGCAAACGGCTAGTAATATAATAATTACAAGGATGTTAAAACCGCTTATAATGACTATTACAGAATACAGTGGGATTTGGATTATTACAGAAGTGAAAGTTAAGTTATAATTCGGACTTTTAACCTAGAAGGTACCAAATTTAGTAAAAAATCAGAATTGTGAACTTGTGTAATTGTGACACTACGAAAGTGACAAACACAGATATTATGGGTGGTTTTTTTGAGGTACAAAAATATCTAGTCGAGGTTGGTACAACCCCACAAAAGAAAATGTAGCATATTTTCTGTCCCGGTAGCTCAGAGGTAAAGGCGGCACTCTGTGAATCCAGAGATTCCAGAGGTCGTGGGTTCGAAACCCAGACGGGACATGACAAGTTATCCTCCCATTTGGGATTTTTACCACATAATAATATGTCTTGGGCTTACTGCTGGAATAATGGGACTTTAATAGTCCTTATCGGGCAGTATAAATAAGGCGATATTTATATTATTATTATTATATTCTATCTATGGAAACCCAAATACAGAGCTTCTAACAGTTTCATAAATAAATCACTTTCTAAAAGCTGACAAAGCTCTCTCTCTCTCTCTCTCTCTCTTTCTTTCCTATAACGAAGATCTAAATGCTCTGAAAATCCCCGGAAAACTTCCCTACCCTTTTTTCCTTTAGCTTCATTTTCCATTTTCTAAATTGCTTATTTTTAATCTTCAAAATTATGAGATGGGATTAGACATAACTTTGATACTTTCTTTCTTCTCCATCCTTCCTCCTGTCTCTCTCTCTCTCTCTCTCTCTCTCTCTCTCTCTCTCTCTCTTTCTTTATTCCCTCTTATGGCAATATCTCTTTTCTGTTTTTCCTTATTTTCTCTTTAACTCACTCTTGCTGTCTCTATTCTCTCTCTGCATTTCTATTACAATATACCTCTATTTCTGACTGTTTCTTTTATTCTTTCTCTCCTTCTCTTTCTACTTTTCTCTTTGTATATATGTCCTAACCTTTATTACTAACTCTGTCTCTCTCTTTCATCCGTATCCTGTCTCTTCTTCCTCTTCCTGAAGGAAATGATCCTGAACGGGGTCTTCTGTTTGTTTTCCTTATCTGCACTCTGAAAGGAAAAATACTCCTGTGAAAAGCAAAGAAAATGCTGTTAGGAAAAAGGAAATTGGCGTCAGCAAATTTTGGTTTGTTTGTTTTAGTGAAATATTCGTGAAGAAAATTGAGAACAAGGACGGCCTTCGTATGGCTTTTATGATCAACATGTGATCGTTGAGAACCAAAAGATTTATGGAATATGGAGGTATTTTCTGCCAATCTTATAGGTTTTCTGACTCCATACTTGTACTTAAAAGTTCTCAAACTTGAATGTTATTACAAGATTATAATTGAGAGTTATTACAAGATCTTACCTTGGTAATTATTAATGGTAATGGTGTGGTTGTCCAAAGGTCATGCTGGATCTGTAACAAAAGAAAAACAATCAATTCTGTAATGAAAGTATAAAGTACTCATTTTAATATCGACAGATATATTAATTTAAAAAATATGAATATGATTTTAAAAAATAACACTAACCAGCAATATTAACACTAAAATAGAAAAATGTATAGAAATTATTTAAGGAAAAAAGAATACTGCCATGATATCAAAGCCATAATAGTTATTTTAATATAAACAAAATTTATTTATTTTTTGAAAAAACAAACAAACTTTGAAACAATTCTTTCTACATTTTATTTATAGGTGCAAATTACAATCTGTACACTAAAGAAAATACAACATCGAACAATCCTTTATCTTAACAATGGATTAGCTCAAAGTAAAAGATCTATCCCTTAAACCCTTTTGTCTACAAGAATATAGATTATATGCAATATTTATTATATCCTTTGACTCTTCCATTGCATGTAATCTATTCTTAATCCTTTTGAAAACCTAATTTATTGAAACTGGAAAACAAACGACTTCAAAGGACCTTTTAAATTGTCTTATGAGAGACTTTGTTGACGGAAATGGACTAGTGTTTGAAATTCGGAACATAAATAAAAAGTCCTACAAAGGTTGCGTTCTTTGTTGTTCATCCTTTTTTTTGCCAGGTTGTTCTTTGTTTTTTTTTCCCTCGAAGTAAGATAATCCCTTTTGTTCTTGTGTTTATTAAAAGATTAGGAAGAATCCTTTTTATTTCTTCTTCTTTTTTTTATTGGTCTTAACAATGCATATGTATACCTATGATAATGAAACAGTGAAGTCTCAAAACTATATAACTATTTTTTTTTTTTTGGCTTTCTTTAAAGTGGCAGGGTTCTTATATGTGAGCTCTTCCACTCAAGCACAATGTGATCAAAATTCTATTAGCAGGGTCTAGTTTTTAATTTATCTTTTTACAGTCAACGAAAATTGTATTTGGCAACCTGGAGTCAGATTTGTGAAGCATTTTTTTCTTGAAGTTTAGAAAAGTACTATTTAGAGATACTCGAGCCAGCGTCGATTGCGCGTTGAATGCACCGGTTCTCATAGGATCATCGAACTTAAGCAACGACCAGCGAGGTGAAGACTTTGTGATGATGGAATTACGGCCCAACCCAGGCTGGGTGAGGTTAATGTGGGTAGCAGGTTTGTGAGTTTCCAGTGAATGTATAGGGTAAAACCCCCGATATTATGACCATGCATGCTGTTGAAAAGGACGTTAAAACCTAAAATAGAAAAAGAACTCGTAAGATTCACTAATAGAAAAAAATATCATAAATATTTGTTTTTATCACTTTCGTGATATCACAACTACTCAAACTTGCTCTACCAAATCTAAGCTGAAACCGGGACTTGAACCACCGACCTAAATGTTACAAGTCCGCCGCCCTAACGATCAAGCTACTGATATTCACTAATAGAAAACACGTATTCTTTTTCAGTTTAAGACTTTAATGAATACATACTTTTATCCTGAAATGAAAAATATATATGTAATATTAATTTTCACCTTGTGTACCTATGAATTTCAGTTCTTTTTTTTATTATTTAATTTCTTATTTATTTCCGTCTTTAAATCAACTTTCAGCTATAAAGAACACAGTCATGGTGCAATTTTAATACCTCCTCTTCTTACTCTTCCATCTTCTATTCCTCTTCCTACTTCTTCCTCCAGATTTTATGATGGGGAACTGTAGGAGGCACAGATGTTTATGGTTTATTGTTTCTTTCGCTCCATCAGTGCTGTGGAGTAGTGAAAGGCTCTGGCAGTCAGTTGTAAAATAGAGACCGATGTCCTTAAATATGTAAAGGCTTGGGTTGGGTGAAAGAGATTACCACAGGCAATATCCCAGCCTTTAGGTAGTACATTCGCTTTATTCTCTTTTTTGTTCTTGTTACATTGGTCAATATATTTTTTTTTCTTTATAATTTCATTGTATTGTACTGTTTATATATTTTACTTTGTCTTACTGATAAAGCATGATATAATAATAATAGTAATAAAGTCATGTAATTTTATGAGTGTTTATTATTTGCTAATATCAACCTCGGTCGCTCGACCGAAAGAGTGGTGGACTCACACAGTTTGAGTCCCAATTTTCTTCTTCTTTTTTCAATAACTTAATTATATTTTCATTTAACATACATATTAGTACATGCACATGTCGCACATGCACATCCTTCATTTAATAGTTCCTGCAGTCCAAAGTTCTTTTCAGTATGTGGTGGATTGCAGCAAATTGTATTATCTTCTGCTATTTACTGTCTTATTTGGAAAAAATATTTTTTTTTATGGTAAGTATTTAATAAGGCGAGTTTGAGTAATTACGATCTACACCAATCAATACCTACACAAAACCTATTCTAGTATTAGTTGACTTTAAAGGGAAAGTATGATTTTATATCTGCAACCCAATAAGATCATCTTCAACAAATTTAGCTCTTTTTACAAAATCCATATTGAATGTACACTAAGCAAAACAAAATAGGGGCCACCTGTATTTTCTAAGATCATCGTGTATAGTACACCTTGGATTAAAAGTTTATTCTTGTTATCTTACTTATCTTGTTAATTAGACGTTTACGTATGAATTGTCACCTTAACTTGAATAAATGGCATGAGGTAAATATCAATATTTGAGATAATAATCAAAACAGTTAATATTCCTATCGTGAACGGTTTGGTTGATTACCTTAATATTTTTTATTAATAACTTTTCCTCTTGATTTAAAGTCACTTTTAGTGTTTCTTATCGACATGCCGAGGGTTCGACACCATTTAGGTCAAGAATTGCGTATCAGAGCCGTAACTCTTCTTAAAGAGGGCCTTTCTCAGCGGAGTGTGGCCAACAGGCTTCAAGTGTCACGGCGAGCCATTCAAAATCTATGGAGTCGTTACCAAGAGACTGGAAATTTATCAAGAAGACCAGGAAGTGGGAGACAGCGTTGAACCACTGTGAGAGAAGACCGATTTATAGCCAGGACAGCCCTGCAGGAACGGTTCACATCCGGCCCCCGCGTACAAATGGACCTCCAGGAGTACTCGAACACAGTTGTAAGTGCTCAAACTTTTGACAATAGATTGAGAGAGGTACAAATTCGCTTTAGGAGAAATGTTCGTAAACCTAAACTTAGTTCTGGACACCGCGCTGCAAGATTAAGGTGGGCTAGAGAATGAGGAATGGAAGTGTGTGCTCTTCTCGGATGAATGTAGAGTGAAATTTGAAAGCGACGATAGACGTATTTGAGTGTTCCGATGCTCAGGAGAGAGGTTTCAGAGCTCTTGTAATCATGAAGCATCCTCATGGGGGGACCAAGTGTTATGGTGTGGGGTGGCATCAGTAGCAGAGGGAAAACCGATCTGGTTTTCCTTGTTGACGAAACGGTAACCTCTCAACTTTGTGTGGATAATGTCATCGTTCCCCATGTGCTTCCATTTAGCGAAAGAACCGGGCCCAACTTTATCTTCATGCATGATGCCGCCCCCATACGGCAAGAGCCACTGTTGAGGTACTTCAAGCAGCGGGGATCAGAGTTCTCAGCTGGCCAGCGATAAGCCCAGACTTCAATCCTATTGAACATGCACGGGGTTACCTTAAGAAGGAGATTAAAACCCTAAAAGACCAGATCTAGACTCAAGATCAGCTCATGGAGGCGTTAACAGCTGCATGGAACAGGATTCCGGAAGAGCGCATCCATGTACTCATCCAAAGCATGCCAAGAAGAGTCCAGTCATGTGTAACAGATCGTGGAGGTCACAATCGGTACTAAGGAGCCGATAAATTTCAATTTCTTCTTGGTATGCTGTTGTGATGGTTGAACAAGCGTCCTAACTTTCATTCTCAAGTTTGTTCTAAAACGACCATTTTCAAAAAATAAATAAAAATCTTGAATTTTTTTCATAAAAACTCGTTTGTTTATATCAAAATAGTTAGAGAGGAATGTATTGGAGTAATTTCAACCTTTTATTTCATATTTAAACCTATACATTTGAAGTAGTAGGTCCGAATCTCTAAAAATACTTGTGGCCCTTATTTTGTTTTGCTTAGTGTAGATCTTTTGATTCTTCTGTAAGGTTACATCTCTGTCAAGCAATGTCACTCCAATTTTTCATTAATTAGTACCATTGCGTACCTGCGCAGTCTTAAAATTATCTCAAAATTTCAAGATATTATTTTTCCTCCGCGTCTATTTCTCAAAAAAGATCCTCCTGGAAAACATTATAAGGACTGGAAAAGTATCATCTTACAATAACGGCTTCTCTTTTGAGACTTAATTAAAATTTTGCAGCAGTGAAGAGCAATATTCGAGTGTGTAGACAGGCTCTAATAGGCTCTAATACCATTATAATGGGCTGCTTTCCTTGTGTTCATATAGAAGAGTAGGGATTTTAATAATATATGTGATACAGTAAATAGGTGTAATAACATTATGTAATGAAAATCTGGATGCGTTTCTGTTTAGGGTGTGACATTATTGGAAGTTTGTTTTTGTTGTTGTTGCAAATCAGATACTTAGAAGGATCTCTAAATATATTTATAAATTTTGTAAATTTATGTGTCCATAAGTCTGGCTGGGGGACTATAAACAGAGAGTTGACCTTGGTTCTGGGGGCCCTTGTCAATTATTAGCCTCTTCGTAAAGACAGTGGTAGAAGTGCTGAGTCATTCCTCCACTGTCTGGCTACCATCGTTCACGATGACGCCAGCCTATGATGATGATGATATGTCCATTAGATATGAGACAAGCTCGTTCCTTTAAGATAATGAGTGTTCAGTGTTCAGAGTAATAAAATTTATCCACTTTCTTCTTCCTTATAAATCTATATTAATGAAAAGATCCTAAAATCTCCTAACATAATATTGAATCAACGAAAATTCGGATTTAAAACATCAGTAACTTGTTTCGAATGATTTTATGGAGATTTTCAGCAAAAACAGAGTCAATCTGTGGTTTCTATCTCATACTTATGATTATCATTATAATAGGTAAATTTATACTTACTCTTGTGCAAACCTCCTAAAGTCCTAACAGAACCAGCACTAAACTTAGTAAGTTAAGTATAACTCTGTATTATGTTTGTGAATCCAAATAAAAAAGTATGTATTATGGTAGCTTAATAATATTATGAACCATGTTACCATCAATGATGGACAATGGACATATCCATAACAATTCGTACTATATTGTCTATCCTTTTTCTTGTACTTCTGCTTTCAAGTCTCATTCTTTGTCATCTGTTTCTTCATATAGAAATACTCCCCTACAATCTCTCTCTCTCCCCTCCATCCTCCTCATCTCTCTCTCTCCTCCATTCTCCTCATCTCTCTCTCTCTCTCTCTTTGCCCCCTCACTAATAACGGCATAACCTCCATGTTCAAAATCCTGCATAAATATCTATTTTATGCTAAGAACATTGTCTTGTAAGCACTTCTTTTATGTGACTTTTATGAAAATGATGAAAACTTTTGAATAATTCATTGGAAGATATTCTGACTCCCCTTTTGTTACCCACCCACTCTCTCTCTCTCTCTCTCTCTCTCTCTCTCTCTCTCTCTCTCTCTCCCTCCCTTCTCTCTCACACACACTCTCTATCTCTATATTATTGAGATCTCCGTATTTATAAATAGCGTCACTGTTTCTCTTGTACTCCATATATTAGAAAGATTTTTCCATGATTCCCAATGCTCGCCTTTTAGCCTTCTATTGTAACCTGATTGACCTCAGTAGCTTGATCGATAAGGCGGCGGACTTGTAACCTGGAGGTCGGTGTTTCAAATCCCAAGTTAATCAAAAAATTAGTTGAGCCATTTTTTCACGTCATTTTCAACTGCATGGTCTTAATACGACTGCGGTTTTACCCTCCATTATCTAAATACTCACAAACCAGCTATTTAATAACCTAAACCAGCCAGTGTGGGGCCAGGAATAGCCAGTATCACGAGAGCTGTTTTTTAACATCAGTGAGAACTGGTGTATTCAACTTGCCATCGACGCTGGCTAATAAACAACTGGACTTTGTGTTGGATATTACAGAAACAAAACTTTGCTTTTCTTTGAATGCCGCCTGATGTTTGACCTTTACAATACATGTCCCGTTCAGGTGACTTATCCTCCTTTTAGATAATCCCTTCATGTTTGAATCCTTTGACAACAGTTATCCAGAGCAATAAAATTACACAAATTTGAGGAAAAGGTTTAAGGTCTTCACTTTTATACCTATAATTAAAAATAAAATGAAAATATTTTGCAAAATTCGATTCGTTCCACCTGCAAAATTGCCAAAACAAGGCTCATTGTTCCAGCGAACCTGTAAACCCTTTGCCATTATTGGCACGCATATCCTATCTCTAAATTAGGTAATGGATATAACGGGACACGAATTCTTAAAGAACTCGGGCTCTAAAATCCTTTACAAATGAGTTAAAATTTGATTAAAGCAAGCCATAAAAAAATCGGATCAAAACTTGAACAATACTCTTTTTCACATTTTTGGATACATTGTCTAAGAATACTTTTTTTATAAGATTTTTTTTAAAAAAAGGTGCATTCAAAAGCAATTGCATTGAATCTTGGAAAGGCTTTATCAAAAGGTCACCGCGTCCAATTGGATAATTTGGTGGAAGGGTTTCTATTTTGGTTTATATCAAAGGCTTGAAGAATTCACACTATTTGAGATTAGTACTATTTTGTTTCCTTTACCGTGTAAATCACATAATGTTATTATTTTTCCACGTGTTACATAGTTTGAGTTCCACTTATACTTGGCTGCTATGCAATTACTAAACCGAACATTGAACATAGAAGGACTCAAAGGAGATATACAAATCAGGAGATTTGTCAGTAACACTTGTCGTCAGCGAATCGAACCTCTGACCAAGACTTTGAAAAATAAGAGCTACTAAATGGAACTTTAGCAGACTTAGAAAAACAGTCAAAGAATATACCAGAATACTTCATGTATCTACTACTACCTTCTTAGGTAAGTTTTAAAGAAATCTTCTAACGTAATTATTATTAAATCTAAATTGGTTTTATCAAAACATTTTTCTCATTTTTCATAAGTGTCCTCAACAAATTTTATTTATATCGCATATTGTCACCGGGAGTCATGACCAGGAAGATGCCTGTGCGACCACGAATATACGTAAGTTGTGGAATTGGAAGATCTAAGCTTGAATTAAAAAAAAAATTAAAAAAAACATTTCTATACAGCTCGGCAATACAGAACTCACGCTTTCCTCTCCGGTAGTGATTTCAAAGAAAATTTACCTTTGACATATATTTTAGGTTGATCTTATCAATCAGCTTGAAAAGTTATAATTATGAATTGTAGATTATTATATTAATTTATTAATATTTTTTCAATAAAAAAATAATATAAGGGGAGAGACGCAACACAATGAATTATTGAAAATTGGCAGTCAAATTACAAGGAAATGAATGGAAGTGTAAAATGTATTAAATAAAATATTAAAGAAAAGTAGGTACTTGTAAATCATACCAGTAACATTTTTCGAAGGAAGGGCGGAAAATGTAATAGCACTTGAAACAACTTCAATTTTACACGCCTCTGTTGTAAATATCAACCCCCCCCCCCCCCAAAGTAAATTTAGTATTTTTAACAAAAGTTTAAAAGAAAACTTTGAAAGTATAATGGAAGATAACAGTACATATTGAATGATGAGCAGCATTTTTTTAACGACTTCATTTTTTTTATTAATAAAATTGAATTCATGGTTTTATTCCGAACATCCCTATGTAAATGTATAGTTTTTGCTATTAAGATTCAAATTGCTCCTTCTTCTCCAATTTTTTCCCCTCATACAGGATTTGAATTTAATTTTTGCTGTTCCTTGTTTTGACTATAGTTATAAGTTATTTTAGGAGTTTGAGTATAAGACCACATAATAATAAGACTCTGAGGGTGAGGGGTAGAAAATTCCACAAAGAGTTTTATATAAATTATGAAATATACGTATTTGTACCTGTTTGTGACTTTTTGAAAAAGGAAAAGAGAGAGAGAGAAAATGAGGGACAGAGAGAGAAAAAAAAGAGAATAAGAGAAATAGAAGGAGTGATATACGCAAAAAAGAAGGAGGAGGAGGAGAGAAGCAAAAGAGAAAAATATACAGAGGAGAAATTTTCTCATCTCCCCAAACTTACAATTTATTTATTCGATTTCAGTGTTTTAAATTTCAAAGGGTGTAAAAATTCCATTAACAGTTTTCCCATTCGAATCCTTCTTTCATTTCTCCCTCCCAATTCTCTCTCTCAGATTCTGTATGAGCTTTCTCTTGCAAAATAATAAACCACCCAGGATACAGGTGTTGGATATAAATAATAATAATACTCTTTAGTGGAAGGTAACCACCAGGCGAGGTTAATGCTTAAATTATTTTCTACCTGCACGTAACTCCTCAAAGCATTTGAGAAAAAATTCATGCATGGTGAGATTAACACGATCCTACGCTACCTGGATTACCAGACTAGCGCCTCAATCACTTGACTACTAAGTACGGTGGTCTCTTATATATAGAAAAATAATATCGGTAAGCTTGTATTAGGAAGTCTGGAAAATTACAACAGTAAACATTACTGTATGGTTCAACAAAGACTAGACACTGGTTATAACACCAAAGTAAATAATAGGTAACCAAATAAATTCTATTCAAAATTGCAAATAATACAAAAGTAAGATAATTAAAATGTTAAATAGAACAGTGGGTATAAAACAATTCCATCTTATGTGGCGTTATTAGGAAATATAATTTTAGGAATAATTTATGTAGTTGAAATTTGAGTATATTAAACTCATTTGTGCTGTTTTACCAACCTGAGAATTATTCACACCTTGGCCAAGGTATTTGATTGTTAGGGCGTTTCAGGAACTCTAGGCGTCCTAGGATTCTTGAGACATCAAGCAAGTTGTTTGAAAGATACTTTTATAAATTTTAATGAACTGGAATTTCCAAAATTAAAGGTTTTTTGTGCCCACCCTTACTAAACTTTGAATTGTTCTTATGTATTGTTATATTTTATGTATTTTAGCGAGATTCTTGAGATGGGGAGGGGGGGTTGAAATATAGTTTTGCCATAGCTGAAATCTCTCTCTCTCTCTCTCTTTCTTCTTACCTTCCTCTCTCTCTCTCTGTCACTCTCTTTTTCTCCCTATATTTCTTTCTCACTCTCTCGCACTCTCTTCTCTCTTTTTTCTCTATCTCTATCTCTCACTCTCCTTTTCTCCCTCTCTCCCTTCCTTTTCTCTCTCTCTCTCTCTCTCTCCTCACCTTCTTCTTCCTCCCTCTTTTCCTAATGGGGTTAAAACAAAGTTAAGAAAAACAAGAACGCGCTCTGGAAATTGCAATATCTTGTGTCGAGTATGTAGTTCTGGTTTATGAAAATGTTGTTTATTGTTTTGAAAATAATAAAGTTGGTTTTGTTGGTCTCCTTCTCTTTTTCTCTCGCACCCTTTTACCTTTTTTAATATTCTCTCTCCTTTTCTATATTATTTTTGCTTCTATTTTTATTTTTGCTTCCATTTTTCTAAATATCCAAAGATATAAATGTAAAATGATGCAATTATGTGTTGAAGAATTTAATTTTTGTTTTGATTTTTCTACAGTTGTCCTTTTACATCTTTTCTCTATAAATAATAGCTTATCAACTCTGTTATTAGAACCTCAGCAATAAGCATATAAACAGTTATTAATAGTTATTTAAAACATTTTTTTAAAGTTACAAAGTCCGCTTCTTAACACATAACTGTTTGTGTGTTCGTTTCATCTAGTTGGCGATGGCGGGTCAAATAACTCATGCCTACAGGCTTTATCCAATTGTTTTGGTAAAAGTTCATTTTTTTTAACAAAAACTTAAATCTCACTTATGTGGACAAAAATGGAGGGGGTTGAGAAAATATTATTATGAAATTTAGAAATGGAATGTAATCCTTGTGTTTATACTGTAGGGATTAAGTTTGTTATTTTCCCATCAGCTATGCCTCCCCTCAGGATATCTTTAATTTCCTGGGAGTTCTGAAATCCCTTTAGGACACCTCCTCCTATCAACTCCAACCTCCTTTCTGCCTTAATCCCGAATACTGCCTGGACTTCTGTGAGTCCAGTGTTAAAATAAAATTAATTCCAGGCGCGTCCTTAAAGAGTTTTTTTTGTTGTTGGTTTGTCGTTTTCTAACTACATGGTCGTATTACGACGGGGGTTTTAACCTCCATTCGCTGGAAACTCATAAAACAGGTACACATGTCGCTATACCAGCGACCAACCTATCAATGTTATTTATACCTTTGGAAGCTACCTGGTAGCAAAGACCGGAGACTCCCAGGGAGCACTCTTCTTCGTTCAAAGGATCTCACTGTCGATGTCGGTTCAAAGAGGAAACGCTGCCAGTGTACTGGGCTCATTTCCCTCTACGCCAGCCTTTGACAATGTGTATAACATTTAATAAAATAAATAAAAAAAAAACATTTCTTTTAATACAAAAAACCAACCACATCTTACAGTGGTTAAGAGCATTGGTTACTGACTCAGAGGTTGCGGGTTCGAATCCCGGCCGGAGCCGCAAAATTCTGACCTATAGTTTTTTCCGTTTCCGGAATGGCATGGATGTAAAGGTAAAGGTAAAGTGCCCTGAAGTTATGCGAAAGCTGTTCCGGGGCACAATGGCCTTTTAAAAAATTTCTTCCTTCTCCTAACTTTAAACCCTTCTGAAACCTCTCCTGGACATCCGTACGTAGGGGGGCTTTCTGTTAATTTATTCATAGCTGTTAACTGTCCAGGCCATTAAACAAACACAAACTAATGGTTGAGGAAGAGACACCCCCATTTCGACATTTTTATCTAATGAAATTTTGAAAGCTGTATTTATATACAGGGTGTCCCGTATACAGATGCAAATATTTTGAGGGTAGGTTCAGACCACCGTGGACTATCATATGAGCGAAACTTGCAGTGGGGCATTTTGCTTCGTTAAAGAGTTATGGCCAAATCCCTGTTTTTCCCACAGGTCTAGAGGTCACTTGGATCGTTGCACGTTTTTAAAGAAATGATAGCCAGTAAGTAATTTTTGACTTCATGTATGGATAGTCATGCATATTTCCCTTGAAATGCAGTTGGTTGCATAAAAAAATATTGAAAGACCAGAGAGATATTTAATCATAAGTTCAATACTTTTCTAAAATTTGATTTTTCCCTGTTTTCCCTTTCGTGAATTTAGAGTACTTCTACAATTGCAATTCTGCGTATCACTAGTTAAAAAAAATATCCTATTATGTTTAGTTTTATAAAAAAGAAAGCTCATTTATATTACTTTAAAGATCATGGAACGCAGTAGACACAAAGCCCAAAAAACACTTCTGAATCATGATGGAAAATTCAAAGTTGGCTGAATTTTAACAGAATTGGCGCGTAATTTGAGGTATAAATACACTGCTCTGGGATGTTTAACAGAGGGAAATTGATCATTCACAGTTGTCGGTCGGTGTGAACTTTTATGTGAATGGGGTTACGGAATCACAGGGTTATCATGAGGAAAAAATGAGAGAGGCTGCAACGAAAGCAGCAACCAGTGTTGTAATTATGGAAAAAGAATACACATGAAGAAAGACTCTGCGCTACCAACAAAAATTATGATTTTATTTTTAGAAGTAAAATTAAAAATATCATTTTTGTGTTTATCACAATCATGATATCAAAAACATAACAAATGGTGCCGAAAATTAACCTTGGGTAAAACTCGAACATCCAACCTTAAGGTTACTATTATTATTAATACTTTATTTTTATTTTATAAACAATTGGACCAAGCTTTATTTACATTTTTTTTTTTACAATGAACATGGTAACAATTTGTGAAATAAATATAAACAAAGACTGATCTAGGGTGGTGATACAGTGATACATGTTTGTAGTTTATTGATAAACTACAAACATGATACATACTGCAACACAGGAAATGAAATGAAAAGAACCCAAAAGAATATGTAGCGAACCAAGGGCGAGGTTTAAAGCTTGTGGCTTTCTCTTCCACCGAACAAATTGATCGCCTTGTTATTTTAACTATTAGATTTGATTGATATAGTTGGTTAATAGAACTAATTGTACTCAGAAAATTTTCATTTATAACTCGTTGGCACAAAAAATAGTCACACAGACCGCTTCAGGCATCGAGTGTTCTTCAAAATGCAATAGCGCCCAGATTCAAAATTTGAAAGATGTGTTTCTCTCCTTCTGGTGCCGTTTGATAAGGCGTAATGTATCTCATTCGTTCCTTCACGCGTCTGAACGAACTTTGTATTTATTGAAACAAAATAGCAAAGGGTATTTTTTTAACTAGTGATACGCAGAATTGCAATTGTAGAAGTGCTCTAAATTCACGAAAGGGAAAACAGGGAAAAATCAAATTTTAGAAAAGTATTGAACTTATGATTAAATATCTCTCTGGTCTTTCAATATTTTTTTATGCAAACAACTGCATTTCAAGGAAAATATGCATGACTATCCATACATGAAGTCAAAAATTACTTACTGGCTATCATTTCTTTAAAAACGTGCATCGATCCAAGTGACCTCTAGACCTGTGGGAAAAACAGGGATTTGGCCATAACTCTTTAACGAAGCAAAATGCCCCACTGCAAGTTTCGCTCATATGATAGTCCACGGTGGGCTGAACCTACCCTCAAAATATTTGCATCTGTATACGGGACACCCTGTATATGGCTTTCTATCACCATAGAAAGTATTTAATTTGATTTGTGCCCTTCGGCAGCATCGTTTAAACTGGTGAAACGGAATTAAAACTGAAAATTTTGACAATCAGCGGGAGTTAATCATGTTTATTTTTTTCAAAAAGTTTTATTTGAATGGACTCTTTGCTCATCCCGTTCGACACGCTTGTGTTTCCCAGGATTATTAAGTTATGTTTGTTAATGTCGAGTTATGAAACTTTGGCCATTTGTGATGGGAATTTTGTAATTTTTGTTTTGCATGAGAGGGTGGATGCGCTTGGGGAGATATGAAATATTATTATAATTTTTTGACTTTATTGTCCAAATTTGGGATTTTCTTTAATATCAGAGTCAAATTATAATAATTTAATAAGATAATATAAATAGCCTATGTAGAACTTTAATATGCATATACTACAAAATTTCATTCAAAATCGGTGTACCGTTCACGAGATATAAGCATTTAAGTAAAAATTAGTGGTCAGCGCATGGTCTCTTTCACCCAGAGCCGCTAGTACGAATTCGATGAATTAAAATGGGACCATCTACAGAATGTCCTCCTAATGTTTACAAAATTCATCAAAATCGGTCGAGTAGTTTCCGAGATTTGCGCTTTACAAGGAATCGTTTTACAGACAGACAGACCGACAGACACACAATAACCAAATTTGCTCAGAGGTTATGAAACGTCCAGAAATATGAATAAAAATTGAAATCGGAGCAAAAAAATTTTTTTTTTTACAAAAACGAACACAATACTTCCGATTTCTAATTTTTTTTTTTTAGAAATTTCTCGGAAGTAATAAAGGGGTTTTTCCAAAAATATCTGGAGAATTTGGAAGAATACATATAATATTATTTATTTGTGATATTAACGATTACGAGCACAATGTCCAACCATGTAAAATTTACCACCGCAGGACAGAACTCAATTAAAAGTTTCTGGTTCTTGAATGTCCACAGACTTCAAAAAACCACAACAGCCCCAAAACGAAAACCCCTCAAAAAGGGCATCCTTGAAAGCAAATCCTCAGAGAAAGTCTCATCGGATCCTTTTAATCAAATCCTTTTAATCGCCTCGGAAATGAACTTAAACAAAATGACCCTTTTTAATAGCGATTAATAGCGCTGTTTAATGTCCTTTTGGGACACGGGATGGAAGGTCCTGTGAGATTCATTAGGGTGTTGGGAGTGTCAGGAGTGATAGCTTTTGAAGAGAGGTGAGAGGATAGGTGAAAGAGTAGGAGAAGTTTAATTAGGAGGAAATTTTTGAGAAGAAAAGTGATGGGAATGAATAGGAGGAGGAGATTCATTCTCCTCCTACACAAGGGAGGAGAGAAAAGGGAGATATTAGGAGAGATATATATATTTATGGGAGGAATTTAGAGAAAAAAAGTTACTATAGGAGGAAAATTAGCAGAGAAAAGAGAAGAGAAGTGAATAAGAGCGAGAAACGGTGTATAAGGATTTTTATGATGTCGGGAGATTCTGGATTTGATTATTATTATTATTATTGAAAAATTAGGGTTCTAGGAAGATTTGGGCTGGATTAAAAGGCTTTTTAAACACTACTGTCCTCATTTTTCAATAGGTTTCTGTCCTTCTTTAATAGTTTTCTGTCCTTACTGTCCTTCTTTAAGCTGGTTAGTATGTTTTCTTGACTGTTTGGTAAATCACGTTATGTTAGTTGTTGAATAATAATAATATAAGAAATTATTAAAGTTAAACTTGATCAAGGGTAGTGCTAAGTGCAAAAACCAACGACATTCTCTTCCACAACACCCTTGATCATGCCCCAGACGTATTACTATTGTTGAAAATCCCAAATGGGAGGATAACTTGTTATGTACTCTCTGGGTTCACAGAGTGCCGCCATTACCACTGAGCTACCGTGACAGAACTCGTTGTAACTTTAACTTGAGTAATCCGGATCCAACCGGAATTCTTGAATATGACTTGACAATTGATCAATGCTCTTGTTTTCTCTCTTTGCAAATGTATTTTTGTCCCTTTGATACACTACGAAGCAGGAGGAAAAATTTGCAGTATTACACAAACATACAAATGTATGCTAAAGTGTTTCTACAAGTGTAGGAGGTTTTAAAGTTCCATCTACCTACGTAGCAAGGAACGTAGAGACTATGTGAAAACTTGTGTCGCATTAGCTCAGAGAGAGTGAAGAGAGAGAGAGAGAGAGAGAGAGAGTGTGGGAAGAATGAAATCTAAAGGAGAGGGATATATAGAGAAAGAGATTCAGAAGAAGTTGGAAAGAGAGATAGAGAGAAGAGAGGAGAGTGAGAAGAGGGAGAGAGGAGAGGGAAAAGCAAAGGTAGGAAGAATGAAATGAAAAGGGAGGAATTTATAAAGAGAGAGGAGATACAGAAAAAGTTGGAAAGGGAGAGAAGAGAGAGAAAGCTCGTTATCAGCAATTACACAGTCTTTCGTGCAAATTTTATTTTAGAATATTCATTCCAACTTTTTCCATAACCTTCCCTTTATCTCTCCCTTTTCTCCACCCCTCTCCCCTCATTTCTCCTCCCCCCTCAGAGAATCCCCCTCCCTCTCCCTCCTCCTAATCCCTCCGGCTCTATCTGTGAAGCTGTTTATTCGGCGTGTATTATTAAATTTAAATGTTTCAAAAAGGCCATTACGGCAAGGTATTATCTTCTCGCAAGCGGTTGTTGGAGATAGGGCAAAGCGCCTACAGGGATATAAATCTTGGAAAGAGTGCTATTTAAACAGATATATTCCTGGTATTATTCCTGTTAAAGTTTGAGGAGGAGGCCATAAGGGCTTGTTTTTTTATTTCTCCCCCCCCCCCCCCTTTTGTTTTGATGACAAAGCTTTCAACCGTGGAGTGTGTCTGCTGAAGAAGGACTTTTGAAACAGATGAAGAGCTGGGAGTTTTAGTTTGATATCTGATTTTATTTATTTTATTATTATTCAGATCCCTGTGAGAAGTTTAGAATCTTACAATTAACCCTGCAACCTAGTTAGATCTATTAGTTTACAATAGTTCACTTAAATATACTAAACTAACTTAAATTGGATATAGAGATATTATTGAAGTAAATTAAACTAACTAAAAAAAAGGTACAAAAAATGGAAAATGGAATAAAGTTGTCGTTTGAAAAAGAGAGAAAACAAACTAGAAGAAATAAAAAGTTGAATCATGTATAAATAATAATAGAATCTGATCGTTCTGAGTCGTGGCCTGACTATGAAGCTATATTATAATGTATAGCTGAACCCCGACAAAAAGAAAACTCAAAGACCAGAAAAAATCCTCTTATATCCAGTTTCTCTTATAAAGAGGTTCTTTTCCTTGTAGAGAGGTAAATTGGACCTGGAAATTGTTTTCTTATATCCAGGTTTCTCCCATATCCATCCGGCTTCGACTTTATTTAAGGGTTACACAAGACTCTAAAGAGAAATGATAAGTCCAGCTGTACTATAAGTATGCTATTGTGGAAACTATCATCACCGGTTAGAGAGGCCTTAAAATCTTTGCAGAGCCAAACAATACCTATATTTGTCTGTCTAAACATCACCCAGTGGCGTGACGGTTGAGACTACTGTCCGTAATCCAGAGATCCCAAGTTTCGATCCCCGTTGGGGCAGACTTTCCGAAGGCAATTCTGTTCCCTCCAAACACCTGAGGCTGCCGTTTCTGGCCCTACTCAGGCTAGATAGTTTTAATGTGGGTAGCTGTACGTTTCCAGCAAATGGAGATTAAAACGCCCGTATTGACTACTCCAAATCAGACGTACATCAAATTATGATCAACAGGTCACAATAGATCTAAATAGAGGTCGGTGTGATTAAATTGGTGCTTCTCTTGTGGAACTCCAACCAGTCTATAATAATGATACCACCCTGTATGCATCGTACACTCCGGTATTTCTGGTGGAGACGCCAAAGCTCCCGTTTCCTATCTGGTTCTTCTTAATATGAACGTAGCATTTTCCCCACCTCTGAACTTTCGAATGGAAAATCTTATTAAAGAAATAAACAACATTTATCGTGCACATAACTTTGGATTTAACTTTTCTCCCCAGAACACCCTGGAGGTTCCGTGAGGGGTTCTCAAAGTGGGGGAACGATTTCATAGGTGTGCCAGAAATATTTATTCGTCCAGTCCTTCATTTTATTCATCACCCGAAAAGTACATAATTATGTACATATATATGTACTTAGCGGAACTTTGAATGTATATATGAAAAACAGAACAAATTGATGAATATGAATTCTTTGCACTGGGTGGGATTTGAACCCACGGATCAGACTAGCGCGTTAACGACTTGAATACTAAAATGCACGGTAGATTGGGGCCCTTGTAATATTTACAAGGCCCCCAGAACCAAGTTTTATTGTTATTCAGCATATATTCTATGTCACATATTTGATTTTTATTATTTAACGTCTAAAATGAATAACAGGTATAAACACCCTGTATTTTCCAGACCCACTGTGGCACCACCCAGCAACGTCCCACAAGGACCACTAGAGCACAGCTTTCGTCTCATCCACTCTGTCAGCTTATATGATTAACTTTGAGCTTTTACAAGCACCTTGGCGCCCTCAAAGCTTCGTAAGTGCTCTGAGAGTTTATTATGGGAGGTCCTCTGATAGCAAGAGGTGCAATTTACCCGCATAGGGGTATACGTATGGCGAACTTGTGACACATATTTGAATTGGGATTTAGATAATGTGTCTTCAATGGAAAGAAGATAAGCACTTCAAATGGTATAGTACTTTACCAACAACCATATTTTTAATAAATAATAGTATAATATCGCTTTTTGATTATTGATCTAACTCTGTAGGTATTTTATATTGCCTCCTAGGGCCAAATTATGAAACAGGATTAGATTTTTTTAATATTTTTTTTTTTTTTTTTAATAATAATAATTAAATGGACAGTATCCCTTAACAGTACCCAACGTCACTTTCAACTGCATGGTCATATCACAGCGGGGGTTTTATCCTCCATTCGCTGGAAACTCAGAAACCCATTTACCCTTACCCAGCGTGGGTTTTGCCGGAATGTCAGCATCACGCAGTCTTCACCTCACTAGACGTTTTTAACTTCGGCGATCCTCTGTGGGGACTGATCCTGAGTGGGGCCGGGAATGGCAAGCTTCACGAGGGTGCGAATCCATATTATTTACTTCTTAAAAAAAAAAAATGAGTGTTCACATCAGCCTTTTTTATTTCGTAGCCATGAAACAGGAGCTACTATAGACGCTTGTGGTCTGTTTGTAGCCTGACCAATCTGACCATCCCGTAGTATGCCTCCCCTCTGGTGGGCGAGAAGTGACACAATACTTCCCATTTAGGTGCTGGTCAACACGAGCGCACCCGAAGGTATCCCTTACAAACAACTGTAACCAAATTTTGAATACAAATTTTTGTCGGGGCGTGTGTCCGAACCCGGGACCTTCCGAATGGCAAGCACGTGCTTAACCACTGAGCTATTCGTGCGCTCTTCTCTCTCCTCTCCCAATTCTTCCTCTTATTTACCTATTTCTCTCTCCTTACCAAATCCCTCCCTTGCCTCCTGTTATCTATATTCCTCTCTGCCCCGTCCCACTATCTGGTTTTCTTCCCCATTATATGTATACTCTTCTCTGCTTAGAGGTGAATTATAACTCAATATAAAAATGAACATGGAACAAAAAAACAAAGAAAAAGAACGCAAGCTTGAGTTGTAACCTTTCAGGGGCGTAGAGTTAGGTACTGTCTGTTTGAAGACATGAATTAATTGAAATAAAAATTGATAAAAGTTAGCAGGAAGTGGGCGAAAACAATAAAATAAAATACATATAAACTCTGTTTCGTGTTAATATAGGCCGGTTGGCTGGCGCTACTTGACGAGCGCTCGGCGAGCTTGATAGTTATACATACTTACAGTGGAAAACATAATAATTATGATAATAATATTAATATTGTCTTATTTACACTACTGGTTTAGGACTGTTATATAAGTCCAATTATTGCAGCAGTAAGCCCAAGACGTATTATTATGTGATCAAATCCCAAATGAGAAGATAATTTGTCTTGTGCAGGCTGGGTTTCAAACCTGCTACCTCTGGATTACCACGCCGACGGTGACGCCTAAATCACCGAGCTACGGGGACCAACTACTGATAAAAGACATAATAATTATATGACATAAGTTACACCATCTCTTAATACCCCGATAACAGTATACATGAGACTGACCTCAGACCGCAGTAGCTTGATAAATAAGTTGGTCAACTCGTAACCTGAAGGTCGGGGATTCGAGTCCCAAGTAGTGAAAAAAAATAGGAATGGGAGATCCACCTTTATGAATATTCTTTACCTAACCCAGAAATAGTGAGTATCATAAAAATGCATTTTTTTTATCGAAATTTTCTGCATTGGAGTGATATCAATGGATATCTTCTCCTTCAAGTCATGTACAAATCATCATATTTACTTGTTACAATTATTGTATTTTCACTATGTTGTAGATTGTAAATAAAACTAACAAAAAAAAAAAAAAAAAAAAGTTCTGCCAACTTACACAATTGGCGTCTATAGATTCCGCGGCATCAAAATATTATCTATAGCTACAAATATATCTGTGAGCAGTGCCATTAAATTTTATGTACGCCACTGCAAAGCGTGTGAGCGGTTCTTATTTATACTGCCTTGGAGGCACTACATCTCGTTATCTCTGTTTTACCGCCATTTTGAATTGGAAGAGATAGAAAAAGTAGAGATAAATAACTTGGAGAAGGAAAAGAAGATATTTCGAGATACAAAAGGATGGAAGATGTACTATTTATATCTATACGAAAAGGATGGAAAAAAAAAAATGGTGATCACGATAGAGTAGAAAAATTTACACGCACAAAAAATTGGAAGTTTTTTTTAAATCCTAAAATATGATATCACAAGATATTTTTTTTTTAACTCCAGGAGAAAAATTAAGCCATAAATTTGATTTATTTTTGAAGGAGATAAAATTTATGTTTATTTTATCTTTTGGTTTGGGTTCTTCTTATTGGAATTCTTGTATTCTATACCTACATCTTCTTATTCAACAAACATCTTCATGCGAAGTGAGTTGGGGATAGTGTAGCAGTAGCACTGCTTGGAAATGATGATAAAGACATCAAAATAATGTGTTTTCTTTGTGTTATCATATTTTTTTTATGACCATGGCACAAGATCACAAGTATGTTGCTATAGTGAGTAAAGTGCCTATTTTAGTAGTCATTGCACCATTGCCGAGTGAGTTAGCGCACTAGGCATTGCAAGCATGGTGACCTGGGTTCGGTCCCGAGCGGAGCAGTAATTTTTACGACTGGATGGCCTTCCAAACGCCAACGATTCTATATTTGATTTAACGTCCTGATTAACCTGATTTGGAAGGGTGTTTTAACCCTCCGTTTGCTGGGAATCGTATACAGACATTAACCTCACCCAAACATTTTTTTTATATAGGTATATATTAGGAAATAATTCACCAATCTATCCATCCTTTATTCTTTATTTAATTTATTAGAGTGTGCAAACATACAATTCAAATCTATCCTTGAAATTGGTTCAAAATCATAAAACTTTTTTACAATTATGATTGTCTTTTAAGTTCATTTGTATCTACATAAGTGATGTTAACATTAGGTATACGTTTTTGTTATCTATCAAATTGTACACAAAACATGTTTTTAATAAGTCAAATTACTCCCACACTAATAATAATAATTATTTTCGTTGATAAACAAAAACCACTGATACAGATAAACAAATCCACCATTAAATTATGAACGCCATAAATTTGAGCTATAACCAGAATGGCTGTGGCCCGATAACCAGCATGGCCTCTGATAACCAAGCGACTTATCAAATAAATTTATTAGTTACACTCCAAGTCACTAGTAATGACATAATTATAAGTTATCAAGATTTATTGAACAAGGTGATAACGTCGAAGCAATGTGTTTTGTTTTCTCTTAAGAAAGCTTGATAAGAGAAATGTTTCGGATGCATCTGATATTTGTTATTGCACAAGGCTTCATCTTTTTATTTATTTTAAGGGCTGAACATAATTATAAAAACAAATAAGGAGGTCATGGTTAAGAGCATTGGTTTCTGACCCGGAGGTTGCTGGTTCGAATCCCAGACGGAGCGACAATTTCTGACCGACATTTTCCGTTTCCGGAATGGCATGTATGTAAAGGCAAAGTGCTCTGAAGTACTGCGAAAGGGGTTCCGGGGCACAATTAATCTTTTATATCTTAAAAAAAAAAAAAAAAAAAAAAAAAAAATGAGCAAGACTTGTCTTATTATCTACCACAGATATAAATTTCATCCATCCAATCTGGAAGACCTACTTTCTTATAATTTCATCAATAAATTCTTTCATACTGTCCGTTATTCAATATTAACCCTTTCCTTTGTGTCCCTCAATTAATCCAATTTCATCCCTTTAACTCAGTGGTGCGCAACCTTTTCTCCATCGCGGCACCTTTCATTTGACTTCTTAGCCCAGCCTGCCCAGCGGCACCCCAGGAGAGAAAAAAAAGTCAGAGGGACCTTGCAGGCCTGTATTCAGAGCATTCAGATGATGAAAAACGTTAGCTAAGTAGGCCAATTTAGTTCTCGCGGCACCCCTGAAGGTAACTTACGGCACCCCAGTTGCGGACCACTGCCGTAACTCTTTCTTTAGTGTCCCTCAATCATTTCAATTTCACCCCTTAACTCTCGAAAAAAAAAAATCCTGGAATACCTTTCTATACGCTGATCTACTTTCATTTAACCCAATTTTGTCTCACAGAATAGATTCTTTAACTTTATATTTCTAGTAGATTTATTCCATATAGGACGCGTCATTGATTTTAATGGCAACTCGATTATTTCAACTTCTGAGCAATGTTATTTTTCCCTTTTTCTTCTGTTTCTCCCTACAACTTCACTACTTACTTATAGGTACTTTAAGAAAACACATTTCTTTTTGTCTCTACCTCGTTCAATTTTAACATTGGGTCCTTTGAGTTGTGTTATTGTTTTTATAATATTACATGTTATTATTATTTTTTAATTTATCAATCCGCCAAATGATTCTACAAAGATCTTTTTATGTATACAAGTGTATATTTATATTCATCTAAGTATTATTGTTAACCCACTTTTTTATTGCTTGCGAGGGTGTCTGTAACTGTCCGATATATTGTTTCTTCTTTTCTTTTTTTCTCTGGAATCTTAATCACAATTGTAATATTCTGTCCATTCTGATGTCACAAGTATATTAATCTTTTCTCACAATTATTTCTTTGTACAAAAATACCATTTATATGTATTTTTTATAACTATAACAATATTTCAATTCAGAGTAAACAAAAAAATTCCCCCAGCTAACTTGCCATTTGTTGAACTCGAACCACCAACCTCCGCCTCCACAATCGAGCTACTGTGAGGTCGGTTATGAACTCTAAACTATGCTGAACAAATAGTTATTATCATAATAATTATATTAAATTTGTATACTATGCTATCGCTCCTGTTGTCTGGACTAATTATAGCTATTGAAGAGTTGATGGCCTTACAAGGTCGGCGCTAAACAGTCCGGCCTTGTCTCCATTTAATATCTAGACACACGCTATAATGATAGTCATCAGTGTCATCACATTGAAATATTTACCAAAATTTTTGCCAATAATAATTGCCATATCAATGAAAAATTTACACCCATTATTCTATTGTGCTAATAACTAACAATAATAACACTGATTTCATCGATAAAGACGGTAGATATCAAGTACCTTGTATGATTGATTACCTTACTTTATCCATTTAATGAAATTTAATCTGTCCAGGTAGCTCAGTGGTAAAGGCGGCATTCAATGAATCCAAAGATTTCAGAGTTCGTGGGTTCGAAACCCAGCCGGGACAAGTTATCCTTCCATTTGGTATTTTATAGCATTTAGTGGAACGGACATCATAAACCTCGCCTAGTGGTTACCTTCCACTATAATACTCTTTAATGGAAGTTTAAACGAAATGGTTTTGTTTCGAATCGACTAGAAAATACAAAGACAAACAATCTCTGAGGCGATGGTATTCATTTGTACCTTTGCTCAGATATGACTAGGAATTCTTAAATGTCTCCTTGTTGAAATTTTATGAGGGTTCAAAAAAATTGTGAAAAATTATGGTCTCTATTTTTCACTGTCGAATAACTGGTACATATAGCCTAGTTGCTGTCAGTACTTAGTGTCAGTTCAGCAAAAGCCACCTCAGCCCCATCAAAACAAGTGTCACGTTCCAATGTCCTTGTAATATTACTCAATATTGCCAGCATTTCTTTGTCTACGAATTCCTTCTCTCTATCCTGGGACCCTCCTGAATTCCTGCTCGTCCTTGTGTTGGCACTGTATTATCTCTATCTCTGTCTCCCCCGGGGGAAAACCCTGCTCGTAGGGAATTCGACTCCCGAAGTACTACCAAAATTGTTCTGAGAACCAGAAAGAAGAGCGGGGGGATTTTCAGCGGGTTGAGCCGTCAGGAATGGTGCCGAAGAAGGGCGAAACACCATACCCTGACGGTGACTTCCGCATACGCTTCACACAACATCTGTGAAGACCATCATAAAGATTTTCCTCCTCATAAAAAAAGGGTTTGAGGCATTAGTCTGCTAATAATAATAATAATATTCTTTAGTGGAAGGTATCCTCTAGGCGAGGTTCATGATGTCCGTTCCACTAAATACTATAAATTTTTCTCACTCATGTGACGGTTGGAATCAGTGGACACTTTGGTGTAGGAATAAGGGTCGAATAATGAAACAGGATTTGTTAATCTTAGTGGACACTATCCCTTAACTTTCACCTTGACAACAACTGTAGAGGTCATAACTAATCGAAGTCGAGCTTCTTGTTTTAAAATACCTATCGGTCACCTAGTTGGGGTCTGGTTAGGGGACTTTAAACAGGGAGTAGAGCAGCAGTCTGGCTGGGGGACTATATAAACAGGGAGTAGACCAGCATTGGCTTGGTTCTGGGGGCCCTTGTCTATTATTAGCCTTCTTGTAAAAATAGTGGTAGAAGTGCTGAGTCATTCCTCCACTGTCTGGCTACCATCGTACACGATGATGATGATGATGATCGGTCACCTGTTAAAATCTAAGGGTCGCTTTAGATTTACTAATCCTGTTTCATAAGACGGCCCTATAATTCGCCTCTGATAACACAAAGAGGCGTAAACCACAAATTTTTGAAATAGGTTTTATTGCTTGGATTGAGTCTACTTGTGCTATATTTTGTTCTCACAAATAGACGTAATCCAATTATAATCCAAAGAAAAGTTACAACGAAAATTGAAATCAGGCGTATCCCTCATTTTCTCTTTTTCAGACAAATCAAATAGGCGTAAATCGATAGTCACAGTTAAATAATCAAATTTGGCAACAGAAAAAGTTCGTATGGTCATTCACGGTACAGGGAAGTGATAATGTTCCTACCGTGAACAGAAAATTTATGCACAAGAAAACTCATTTTGGCTCTCCTGTAAAATTTCGAAAATGTTGTTTACGCCTCTTTTTGTTATCAGAGGCGAATTGTCTCTGTGTCATGCTTATTATTTTTGTCTTGCTCAGTTCCATCATAGATAATCATTGATTGATATATCCTAATGTATTAATCGCTACTTTTACAGATTCTGAATCATGGCCGAACAAACAAATGCAGGATTCCTATGGTCAACCTGGTTCTTCATACACAAGTCACAATTGTACATACAAACTGAACTTACGTCAGCGGCGATGGTACGTTCAGAACACTTCTCGGCACTTGATCAACGTACAGTGAGGTCAAGACATGCTTGATCACTCGATTTTGAACCCTTGGCCTCGTGAAGCTGGCTATTCATGCCCCAACCCAGGCTGGGTATATGGGTGCTGTGAGAATATCTGTGGTTTGTGAGTTTCCAGCAATTTGAGTATAATATTAATACCCTACTAAATTCACATACGTGGGTCATGAAAATAATTTCTAAAAGAGTTCCATTAAAAACAGTTATAATAATAACACTCTTTAGTGGAAGGTAACCACCAGGCGAGGTTGATGCTCAAAGCTCATTTTCTGCCACCTAAGTACCTAACCCTCAGAGTTTTATTATTATGTGGTTACAAACGCAAATTAATGAGGAAAAATTCATGCACTGGGTGGAATTTGAACAAACGGACCCCTACGCTACCTGGATTACTAGACTAGCGCGTTAACCACTTGCCTTCCACTAAAAAGTGTTATTATTACTATCGCACTTTCGTTCATCAGGTATGAAATCGTTCATTTCTTTCAACATTTCAGCTGTCTAATCTATTCTCAATTCTACCTACAGCTATTTCCTGCACTTCCACGAGTGTGTATTCCACGTACTCGGTATTTTATTTCTTCAGCATTCATTCCTCTGACGTGTTCTCATAATATTCCACTGTCTATATTCTCATTCTTTTCTCTTTTCTATTGTGCTACGCTGCTGGAATTTTGATTAAAAGCTGAGCTGTAAGAAAAGTCCCCCTCTCCAGATGCCTTTCTTCCCTTTTCTCCTCTTTAATCTTCTCCTCCTATGTCTCCTCCGTCTTCGCTTTCTTCTCCTCCATTTTCTCTTGCTCATTCTCTTCTTTTCTGTTCATATTCTCTCATCCTCTTGCTCACTCCTCCTTCTCTTACTACCCCGTTCTTCTTAATTCCATTTTCACTGTCATCTCCTGTTCTACTTTTTCTTCTGTGTCTTCTTTCTTTCTTAATTCTTCACTTTTTTCTTCACCTTTACCCTTTACCTATACCTTATCCTCTTTCAGTGTCTCTATCTCATTCCCTATACCTTTTTTTCCTCCTATCCCACCTCCTTATTCAGCCTCTCTTTCTCGTCCTTCTCTTTTTCATCCTTTCTCTCTTGTTTCTCCTTCTGCTGCTCCTTCTCCTCCTCCTCCTGCTGCTCCTTCTCCTCCTCATCTTTCTTTTCCTTCTCCTCCTCCTTCTCCTCTGATCTCCTCCTGTCTGCGAACATGTTTTATGAATTCTTTATACGCGCTCTTCTGGGGCTACGGGAATGTTTTTTTTTTCCCCCCTCCACAACTTTCTATGCCCGATGTTGCAGTATCATCTGGTGCTTGCTTTCCTTTGTAATAACGAGAAAGTTTCCTGATATTAGAAGACATTATGAAACTTTCATGGTATCGCAGGACGTGTAGGATATTGTAAAACTTTTTTTTTAAGAATCCTCGTACTGTGGAGGACGCTGTTTGAATCCCATGAAGCTTTGGAAATATTAATAAGTTCGACTTGATCAGTATAGCTTGATCGATAAGGCGGCGGACGTGTAACCTGGAGGTCGTTGGTTCAAGTGCCGGTTTCAGCGCAGATTTAGTAAAGCGGGTTTGATTAGTTGTGATATCACGACAGTGATTAACACAAATATGACAGTTAAAAAAAAAAAACTATTAATAAGTTCGGGTATGTATGACATTCTTCATGTGATTAAGGATCAAAATCGTCAGCATCGATGGCGCCTTGAATGCCCCGGTTCTTGTAGGATCACCGAAGTTAAGCAACGTCCAGAGAGGTGAAGACTTCGTGATGCTGGCCTTCCGGCCCAACCCAGGCTGGGTAAGAGGTTAATGTGTGTAGCAGATTTGTGAGTTTCTTGCGAATGGAGGGTATTAACACCCCCGTCGTGATATGACCATGCTGTTGAAAGCGACATTGAAGCCAATTTAAAAAAAAAAGATTAAATATAAAAATAGGATCAAAGTTAAGATAAGCCAGAAATTACTACAACTCCGGCATTGATTTTGAAATCAGCTGACGCTGGTTTTTATCTTGATACATCGGGTTCCCTCTATGTTATGTGATCTCAGTGCATTTAGGACATTTTTTATATGAAAGATAGTAATAATGGCATGTTGAATAGGTAGGTAAGCTTGTTTTATAAGAATACAGACAAGGAATATTTACGAAGTAAAATTATAGAAACAAAACTTGATCAAGGGTAGTGCTTAATTTTAATCCTCTTTGTAGGATAAAAATTAATTTTAATTTGAATATTAAAACAGTTATCTGTGATACTGTGCAAGGTCACTAGAGCAGTTTTGCCCTCATGTAGTTCATGTCAATCGACTATAAAATATTATGTGTGCCACCCTCGTGGTTTTCCTATGAATCCTATAATCACCTTCTAAATTCCACTACTATACCCCTCCTTTTTATATGTGCGTCGTAAAACGAGGTTTTTACTGTCGTCTCAGCAGTAAGTACGTTAGATTTGAGGTGCATCATTTTTACTGAAATGCAGGAACGTGTTCATAAGTCCTCTGGAGTTCTTAGGCCTTGATTACAAAAAGCCTAGGAACCGTCCCAGATTCATAGAAAATAGTATAGAAATCAAAATCATGTATTTCAATTATTATAGGTGATGGTAGTTTAGGATCAATTGAAATTGGTTATTTTGTTTTACGGAGAAGATTATAATTATATAGACGGGTTTCAATAGCAAGAGTATTATTTGTTTATTTTTTTATTATCAGATATTTTTTTAAAAAGAGAAAGCCACTGAAAATCCATAGACCGCCCCTGACTGAAACTACAACTCGATTCAAAAGTTTACTTTACTACTAAAAAGCGATCAGAGAAAGCCACTTTTTGTTAGCATCCCTTAAAACACCCCTGATGCTAAATATCCTCAACTGGAAGTGATATAACTGGAAGCGATGAGAGTGCCACTTTGTTTGCATCCTTAAAACACCCCTGATGGGAACTATCCTCAGTTCAAGGAGGTTCCGAGGTGACACTCTTGTCTTCATTGAGGACCTGACGAAAGTGCGAACACTTGGGAGGATGAGATTTTACGAGCACTTTACATTCAGGTTATCGCTGTCTAATGGTTTTATGACACTTGTCAGCACGCTCCGTACAATGGATGTTTGGTTGACTTCAATGACATTAAACGTTACATTGTTTGATTGGTATTAACGTCTTCAGCTCTTTTTTTCCTTTAGGTGCTTTAACTCTGCCATTAGACAGATCTTTCTTCTGGTGTATTATATAAGTGCGCACAGTTTTATTCTTTTAAGATAACTAAGAAGGGAATTGGCGCTCTCGACATCTTTTTTTTTTTTTTTTTTTTTTTTTTGATGATAGGATTGGGCAATCTTGATTTTAATCTTTTTTTATAATCTTATTTTTTATATACATAATTTGTTTTATACCTCAATTAATGACTTTTATTTATAATAAAATAAAGGTCCTGAATATTATTCAGCTTGGTTTTTCAAAACTTTTTCGTAGAATTTAGGTTGGAATAGGTGAACTATAATCAATTTCTCAAAAAAGCAAAAGGACCCCACCACCGTAACCATTTTTTTGTGAGTCTTTTGGTCATTATTTGTCTTCAAATGCTTTCGTAATGAGAAAATTAGTCGAAAATGCCTCACAAGACTTCGATTTGGCAGAAGAAGTTGAGTTTTTTTTAGTATTCTTTTATTACTTTTTTGGCCTTTTAATAGCTTTATAAGACTGGTTAGTGCGTTCATTGGACATTTCACTGGGAATGGCACTAGTAAATTGTTTGTTTTCTGTGGATGTCTTCATATTCTTTTTTTTACCAATAATAACTACTAAGGGAACTAAGGTTACCAAGGGCACTAATTGAATGAACGAAACAAAATTTAAGAAGTGGGGGAAAAAACAATATAATTCTAGAAATCCAGATGGTATTGTGTAGCTTGGCCCTTGTGAGTGTATTGTATATTCTCCGTTCAAAATAAACCTCAAACTATTCATTTTGACAGTTATTATTATTATTATACACCCGTATTCCCCTTTTCTAACATTCCGAAAGTCTTGAAATATTTATAACTTTTTTCCTTTATTTTTCTTCTTCTTCGTTCTCTTCTTCTTCTTCTTATTTAAAGGCGTCTAAGCGTGCGACAAAAACATATACATCAGCAGTGTGACAGCGTTAGAAGACTTCCCCGATAAAACCAAATAAATCTTTTTGGGAAGAAATATACACACATGTGTGTACATGTCCAATTGTCCATGTACAAAATCTCCCAACACTCTAGCATTTAAAAATTTAAACAAGAATTCTGGGGGTTTATCTCTACAATTTATTAAAAAGTAAGGTCACAAGAGTTCTGGGGGGTGTATCTTCACAATTTATTAAAAAGTAGGAAAAGAGAAGAAAGATCTATCTTTACCATTAAAAAGAGGAGTTTTGCTAAAAATATGGTTTGTTTGGAAAGGAAATGTTTGGTGACAAGTGATGGATGATGGCCATATTTTTGATCAATTGCTTCCGGGGATAGTTGTTATGCTGTTTGCTTTAGTATTAGTTACTAGAGTAGATTAGTATTGGGTCTGGTGTGTACAGAAGATGCCCATTCTATGTATAAGTATATGTATAATTGTATTATACTCTCAAACCTGGATATAAGACAACTCAAGGGACCGAATTTTTTCTTTTACATCCCGGTTTCTCCTCATGAAGAGGTCAATTTTCCTCAAAGAGATGTAAATAGGGCTTGGAAATTGTTCTCTTATATCCATGTTTCTCTTATGAAAGAAGGAATTTTCCTTCAAAGAGAGGTGAAAAGTACCTGGAAATTGTTCTCTTGTATTCAGGTTTCTCTTATGAAAGAGGGTATTTTCCTTCAAAGAGAGGTAGATATGACCTGGAAATTATTCTCTTATATCCAGGTTCGACTGTATTCTAATATGTCTATTACGCTGCATAGTTACATAGTTAGATTTTCTCTATCTGTACTCATATCGGTAATATTAAAGTCTAACTCACATCAGGCTGTGGCGGAGAGGGTTTCGAACCGTAACTATGTACGGCAATGTCTCTTTGTGTAGAGTAGGGTTAGGAAAATTAAATATAGGGCCATGCCTCGGTGCAACCCACATTAGGATGACTTCAGAAATTTCATTGACCAAGTTATTTTACTGTCCAAGACCTATAGCCAATAATTCCAGTAGAAATATATTATACAATATACTTACTGGAAATCTATCTATCTTGTATTAGATTATAGTGGTGCATGTCAACTTCTATGGTCAATTGGTCATACACACCACACATACTGGAAATAATCTTAGACATACCTAACCTTCCTAATCAAATGACTCTACAATTTTACCATTTTTCTTCTCTTCCCTGTTGAAAATTTTCTGAAATTGTCCCACAGGAGAAAACCTGTTTGTCCAGGACATAAAAATAGTAAAAAAATATCGGAAAAACGGGAATAAGTATCAAATATCACACTTAATTCAATCAGCGCAGTGGTTGTGTTTATTCAATCAGAAATGGGCGAATGGAGGTCGATTGATAAAAAAAATCTCCATAATGGAAAAGTGCTTGGGCGTAAATTGTGTGACCACAGGGACAGGACAATAGATGGCTTAATTAAAGCTGCTACAGGACACATGCATGTTCATATTATTGAAAATGCAGTTTGCAATCAACATGCATTTTTTTATTGAAAATGATGACAACATAACTTTTTGTTATTAAATTTGTGCAGCAGTGGTCGGTTTTTTTCTTCGGTTATTTGTGTTGTCCGTTATAAGTGTACTAGTAGGCACAGTCGCATAGATATTATGTCATTGACATAGGCACAGTTCTTAGTATTTTATTTAACAATCGCTGTTTGATTAAGAAGCCAATTTTAAGTGAACAGAGTGAGGTTCTGTTTTAACTTGGATAATATGGGACGATTTGGCTTTCGTTTGTCTGTTTGTGTATTTGTCTGTCTGTTCCACGATAATTTGAGGCCAAAATGCTTCAATTTATCATTGGGTGGTGAGAGATTGACATTACCAGCTATGTAATAGGGGTTCATGTAAATACCAATTAAGCGACAGTGCAAAAAAGCGACCATATTAAATTTCCGACATTTATTTTTCAACCCTCATAAAATTTACACCGAGTTTTTGATAGAATTTTTGTTCATAATAGAATAAAGGTACTAAGTAATACTATCGATCCAGAGATTTGTATTTTCTTAGTGTCTTTGTATTTTCTGAGTGTAAGGGCTGACAAGACAAAATTTTCAAAAATTGTTTTCGCTTTATTTCTCTGTCAAATAATTGGTAGGTATACGAAGTACATATATACACATTATGTATTACATGTTTGTGGAAGATCTTGTAATTATTTTATTTATATATTAATAAATTTAATAGTTAGGCTGGGGGACTATAAACAGGGAGTAGACCAGTAGTCTGGCTGGGGGACTATATAAACCTATAAGATAACATGATGATCGTGCTTAAGAACATAGAAAAATCATGGTGACAATAAAACGAGAGAAAAATCGACAAAATTAAAAATACTCGACCATTCATTTCATAACTTGATAAAAAAAAAACCCCAAAAACTCTTTTCCTTGCACTTCGCACGCCATTACATAAATCTATACCCACAGGACCCAATCATCCTTTAATCCTTTTTCCTTTCTGAAGGTTTACGACCCAATTAAAATTTTAATCTTCAAAATTCCCACCCAGCGGGGTCTCGTGAAGGGCTTCTGATTTATAATAGGCAAAGTCAATGCTGACTCAGACTTCTGGGTATTTTCAACTAATTAATGTGTCTTCTGTGTAGTTTTTTAACCAATTAATTTATGTTCTATGTATGTTTTTTATGTAATACCTATGTATCAATTATGCATGCATGCAGAAGTTGCACTGTAAATACATTTATATGTGTAAATTCCTATGTATATTTGAGTTCAAATTTGAGACCCGATACTTTGGTAATTTGGTATTAAGGATGAGTTTTCTACGAATATTTTTTCTCAGAAATATAAAATTCTCAAAAATGATACTTTTATCCTCAAAGGAATATTACAGTTATGTTATCATATTTGTGTTAATCACTTTTGTGATACTACTCAAACTCGCTTTTCTAAATTTACGCTGAAACCGGGACTCGAACCACCGACCTCCAGGTTACAAGTCCGTCGCCTTATCGATCGAGCAACTAAGATCGGCATAGGACGATTATACCTAAGATGATTGAGCTAATATTATTAACAATCCCCATGTATTTAACCAAGCAGATAGGATATCAGACCTATAAAACAAAGTGTCAAACATGCGTTTCTTCGAATTTTATACATATTGCCGAAATTTAAATATCAGTGGTTTTTTATTGAAATTTATTAGAATCTACTTTAATGGGCTCCGAATTTTTAATGGACACATTGATGAGAAATTTGAAACCATATGGATTACTTTGGTATATTTTTTGTCTGCAGAGACTATAACTAATTAACTTAGACACCATTATATTACCTATAACTAATATATTAACATTATGCTCTTAAACTAAAATCTCGTGGATCTAGAGGTCAGTGCTTCAAGTCCCACATCAAGTGCGTCAAAGATTTACCAAAGGCGAGTTTGAGTGATCATTATGAAATCACGATTTTGATTAACATAATATGATAACTTATATTATCTACTTATACCATTCCTACCAAACTTATTTTTAAATAAATAGGTAAGCAGAAACATTTGCCTTAACTTTCGAGCTATTTTAAATTTTCTTGTTCTAAAATAACAAATACATATTTATAATTATAATGAAAAACTTTTTCACCAAATGTAATACCAATTTTATGTAATTGCAACCATCTTAATGCCATACTATCTTTTTTTTTTTCAGGAAAATGTAAGTCCAGGAGATAAAACCTGTTTCATGGCTACGTAATAAAAACGGATGTGAAACACTCATCTATAAAAATAAAAAAAAAATCACCAGACTCCCAAGGATTTCCTGACAACCTCAGTCATCTGATCAGTGATTCTACAGAAACTGAGAAAGTAATTCTGATGATTCATTAATTATTTTATGATCAGTAAGAACTCCAAAACAGCTGAACCAAATGTCTTCCTATATTTGGCAGATAGTCTCCTTTTTGTTATACTATCAGGTTTGAGTGTTTGACATTCATTTGAACTGAAAATTTAGAATAATTCCGGTGAATTATGAAAAAAAAGGTTGTGTGGAAGAGATTGCCATAGGAAATAACCCCGCCTTTAGGTAGGACATAAATATGTATTTATCCATTTCTTTCCATTTTATTGCCTAGCAATGTCTAGCGCGCTAACTCACTCTACCACCGTGACTACTTGTTACCTAATTAAGTAATTATGCTATTATAAAGAATTATTTCTTTGATATCTCTACATCAGTGAATCTATTGATTCGATTAAACCAAACCAAACCGATTAACTGTTGTTGTTGTTGTAAATACTTTACAACTACAAAATACATGCGCGAAGGTTCATAAATAGGCACACCTGAATGTACATTTATAGTACCCATAACAACATAAAATTTTCCATTTTCACATCCTCTCAAACAGGATTAAATTTCCTGCCAAAAAAATGAAAAAAATCCTGCAAATCCACAACGGAAGGAGAAGAATCATCTTTTTTTTTCTCCGAATAGATTAGAAATGAGAAAATGCCGAGAAAAAAAAGATAGAAAATAAAAAAGAAAGAAAAAAAGTGGCACGAGAGAGATAGGAAACATTGCAAGGGCGATAATACTTAGATTCTATTGGCTGTTGCTATGACAACGACCATTATGGCTGCTGTTATGGGGGCCATAAATCAAGAGAGAGAGTGAGAGGGGAAGGATGAGGGCGGGGGAGGGGAGAGAGGGGGACAAAACAAATCTTGTAAATGTGTGTATATATTTTTTTTAAGGTGCTTCCTTCTATGTGTGTATTGTGTATGTTTGAGAAGATGAAGATGTACATAAGACTCTCTACAGAATCTAAATGAAGAAGGGTATTTTCTATGCCTCTCTCTCTCTCTCTCTCCTTTTTCTCTGGATTTTCCTATTAAAATTTCTCTATTTCTCTCTCATTCTTTCTTTCAGTATATCTTTATGTCTCCCTATTTTTCTATGTCTCAACTCTTTCTCTTTCAAAATACCTCTGTCTGTGTCTCTATTTCTCTGTTCTCTTTCGTTCTCTCCCTCTCTCTCTCTCTCTCTCTCTCTCTCTCTTCCTTTTCTCTGTCTCAATTTTTGTCTTCTCTTTCTCTCGATCTTCCTCTATCTATATCTCCACCCTCTTTCACAAAACAACTCTTTCTCTCTATCTCTTTCACCATATCTTTTCTCTGTATTAATCTCTCTCTCACTCTATCTCTCTCTCTCTTATTGATAACTTAATTAAGGCAACATGCGATGCACTCCACAGACCCAGGTCCCATGGGTTTCTGATATTTATGAGCCCACGGCACCCAAGGATTCGATTAACTAATTACTTTTCAGTAGATTAATATCCTCAAGGCAGACAGAATTACTTTCGCGTTATTACTAATGGTATTATTATTAAACTTTAAGCAGACTCTAAGTAGCTTTGGGAAACGGCAACTGAAAAAAAAAGATTAAAAATAACTGTAAGCAAATTAAAGAAATTACTGTCGAGTAAGATACATACATACATAATATATAACTTATTAACGGTAAACCAAAATTCAGGAGTGCCAACGTCGATGGCGCGTTGAATGCACCGGTTCTCGGAGAATCACCGAAACTAAGCAACGTCCAGCGAGGTGAAAACTCCGTGATGCGAGCGTTCCGGCCCCACCCAGGCTAGGTGAGGTTAATGTGGGTAGCACGTTTGTGGGGTTCCCTGGCGAATGCAGTGTAACACTTTAGTCGTGATATGATCAATTGATCATGCAGTTAAAAACGACGTTAAAAAAAGAAGAAGAAATTACTTTCAAGTACTTATTTTTTTGTACTTTATTTGTAATTTTTATAAAGCAAAGAACATTTTTATCAACAACAACAAAAAAATACTCCAAAAAATTAAGTAAAATAAAAAATCAAAAAAAAGTGAAAGAACATGAAAATTTTAAACATTTTTTTTTTAATTTCCGGAGAACATGTTCCTTACAAACATAATATTATGTAATATATAATAATTATGTTCCTTACAACGGCATACCAATATGCAGCAATAATCTATTTTGAGTTCATGCGAATTAATCCATTTAATTCATATTACAGCGGTATAACATTCAATTTTTATTTTACTATCTATAAAACAAGTCAACCAACTCATCTCCCTGGAGCACATTATACATAAACTTTTTATAAATATATAAACACAAATTCTATAAACTCAGAGTAGTCTGAGTTCATGCGAATTAATCCAAATTACAGCGGTATAACTTTCAAGAATAGTAAGCATAAAACTTACTTAGCCAAGAGAGATAAAGCCCTAAGAACATGTTCCATACACCAAACAATCCATTCTGAGATCATGCGGGGCAGAGATTTAGTTATTAATCCACCTCATAAAAATAGGATAACTCCATTATTAAATTAAACAACTCCATTACAGCGTGTCCACTACGAAGGCTGGACGGGGCTTTGAATCATGTTGAAACACCAGTGGCGGAGTACGGAATGACGGCTGCTCCCGAGTTTCGGCCCCAGGCATGGCCCTATATTTATTTTTCCTAATCCTATGTACTCTACACAATGAGGCATTGCCGTACATCGTTTCGGCACTGAAATCGGTGCCATATAACGAACGCCGCCACCCATAGTGAATCAAATTGTTTGATTGAAAATACATAGGTAAGTTTGAATGAAATGGTTTTTCGTTTTTTTTTTAACGTTTTCGGCACGAACGACCTGTTGTGACACAGAGTTAAAGTGCCTCATTCGAAAGAAGAAAAAAAAAACGTTTCTTTTAACTGCATGGTCACATCACGACGGCGACATAGTTTAATAATAAGAAAATAGGTGGTATTCTCGAAAGTGAATACAATAGAATTAGAATAATAAATTTGGTTCTATTAATGTGAAACATTTTTACAGAGGTTGACAAAAGAATTATACAAATTATTTTTATGTTGATAAAAATGTGATAACAAATCAATAGTACCTATACAATGATACAAGAATTTTGCAAACATAATTAATATTCGGGGAAAAAGAATTATGAATGAATTTTACATTATTCTCGAAAGTGTTATATACTGTTTACCGGCACTTAAATGGAGATGGATAGAGTGGATCTGATTTCCTATTGTGTGTATGGTTTTTTTTCATTGACCCATGATTTTTTTCTTCTTCATAGGTACATTTTTATGTTTAACTACCAACACATTTTTGATTTTTTAACAAACTTCAAATATCAACATTCCCGCCCCATCTTCACATTCTACACCCCGTACTTTCTTCCTCATCGCCCTCATTTTTATTGACACATCAGCTCTGATAGTTGTGTGTATATATAGTTGTATACTCTCATGCCGTAAAATAAGAAATATAATAGACAGGTATACAATAGAATGGACTGAACAGAGCCTCCAAGGTGACTATTGGTTTGTCTGTGTTTGACGAACAGCCAAAACAATGGTCTGTCCACTGAGCCATCTGGAAAGCAGCTCAACCATCGAAAGAAAACCAGAAAGCGCTTGTTATCATCAGCACTGTAAGTAGTCTATACAGATAAAAAAGAATGAAATCACGATCAGCGATTTCATTTGAGCGATCCTATTCCCCGAGGCTGCACCCAAGTTCCGGCCTGAGGCATGGCCCTATATTTATTTTTCCTAACCCTACTCTACACAATGAGGCATTGTCGTACTTCGCTTCGGGCCTGAATTCAGTGCGACATCTTCCCTGAACAATCAACTGCGACTTGGAACTGAGATTAGTGTCATTTGTTTGAATTGTGAGACGACTATCGCTAAGACTTTGAAGGGAGTGTGAAAAAAGCAAAGCAAGCATCCGGCACTGAAATTAAATGGAGTCTCGACATCTTTATGGCTTTTATATCTGGATTCCATGTACTAAGCGAAGTATGGTCCATGAGTTATTCGAAGTCCACCACTGAGAGGAGAGGGGGGGAGGAGAGAGAGAGAGAGAGAGAGAGGAGAGAGAGAGAGAGAGAGAGAGAGAGAGAGAGAGACTTATTGTTTTGTCGTGAGAAACGCAATTAAAAGACGGTGGGACAAAAATGGATGTAGAATTTAAAATAATGTTTCCACATCAGTTAATAGAGTTATATCCCCCATTAAAATGATCACAATGTGTGATTTAATTGCTACCCAGAAGATTTCTAGAGAACTCCTAGATTCCATCGAGTTTCGGTTTTGAATAATTCATTAAAAATTGGTGGCGATAAAAAATAATTACTCTCAGGTCCACCTAACAATACAAAAGGTATTCCTGAGTGTTTGTGTTATTGGTCGGAATAATTATTATATTAATTGGTTATTTATTGATGAATTGCTTTGAGAATTATAATTATTGATGTGGTTAAAGGTTTTTTAAATTTGTATGAATCAATTTTGTGATATCACAACTTACTCAAATCTACGCTGGAATTGAGACTTGAACCACTGACATTCAGGTTACAAGTCCGCCGCTTTATCGATCAAGCCACTGAGGTCGGTTCCGTTATTCTATCAAGAAAATGGCGAAGGTGCTGACAACGGTCGTCAATATTGTATATCCTATAGATACTAATAAATTTTATTGTGAGTTTCACAGATATGCCAAAATTACCCAAATTCATCCGCCTTTGTCTTTGTACCATCCTAGAGTTGGAATTTCTCTTAAGAAATGGAAATTCGAAGAAAAAAAAATGAAACAAAAGAACTGTGAGATAGTAAATCTTCTTTATTTAACTTCCTCCTCCTCCTTTTCCTTCCCCTCCTCGCCCTCCTTCTCCTCCCCCACTCTTTTCTCTGAAAAGAAGAAAGGGTAGATTACAGTGCGATATATTTATTTACTTGCAATAATTAGAAAATAAAGCGACGGCCCTAATGGAAGAAAACGCTATTAGAGTGTTTTTCTCTCTTCTATAAAGAACGAAGAATAACTCCCGAGAAGGGGGAAGAGGAGGGGGAGTGGGGGGGAGAGAAAGGGGGATTGGGGGGGTGGAAAGAGAGGACGGGGGGGGGAGTGGAAGAGGGGATGGGAAGAAGGAAGAATTCTGGAAAAGAAAAAGAATGAAGCGAGCGCGGGAAGTTTCCTGAATCCCGAAATACAGGATGTTCTAGTGGGAGTAGTTCTTATCATTCCACCAGTTTTCTCATTAATAAACTGCCTGAACGGTTCAATTTTTTATTTATTTTTCCGATCAATATGCCATGACGTCATCGATTTTTCTTACTGGTGTACCAAAATGGAACTTGGGCAATAGCAGTGATTTCAATTTCAATTTTATTTTATTATAGTGAATAAACAAAACAGTCAAAGCCGTTACAAGTATCGACTTTAACCAATTACATTGGTACTCACTTAAAGCTGTAATATGTAATAATAATAATAAAAAACCCTCGGGGACGAAATATGAAACAGGATTCTATTCAATTAAGATAACCCGGACCAGACCATCGCTCACAAGTCGGAGTTTCAACCAATCACAGCGGACTGTAGCCCGACTTGAGGAACAGACTAGCTGAATTAAACTGCCATTTGCCCAATCAGGACTATGGAGTACTGAGTACCATTAAACAACTGTGTTCAGTGCCATTATTTTGTGGTCAAAGCTTCAAAAAAAATTCGGCTCTTTACTTTAAATGCCGGGGCCTAACGAAGATTCCCGAGGGTAATTGGGGTGGTTGTAGATTGAGGAACGATAACTGGTGGTATTAAGAGATTGATATTGGAATATGGTTGGTTGGATGTATGATGCATTAACATTATTAGTTCTCGTATAATGTCGAAGGAGACTCGATGCTACCCACTAAAAATTGTGACATAACAAGCTCTTTCTCTCTCTCTCTCTCTCTCTCTCTCTCTCTCCATCTCTCTCTCTCTCTCTCTCTCTCTCTCTTTCTCTCTCATTCTTTATAGGTATCTTAGATTAGGTTCATAAGGTAATTGTATTAAGTTTTAGATAGGTAAAAACACTGAATCAAGTTTCCAAATTAAGAAGTTCCACCCTGTACATTTTTCTTTTCAAGAAAAAAAAAAAGTAATTGTTTTTTTCCCCGCCTCGCTTCCTCGGATATATTACGAGAAAAAAAGCCATTACATTCGCAACATTAAGCTGGCATAATATTTATTTTATTCTATAAAGAAAGGAAAAAATAAATAAATATATTCTATTCAAAGTTCGTATACAACATTTCCTTGCGAAAAACTTTTAAGCAGGGATTTTAAAATTCAAAGCTATGTTCGAAGGGGCGGGACATTGGAACGCTGGCAGTGTAATAAAAACGATTTAGGGAATCGTTTCAGACATTAGATTGAGACCGAAAGTTTGGCTATTCTTTGTTTTCTTTGTCTCTGGTCGAGGAGAAGATGTGGATGTCAGAAGTCATTGGAAGATGGAGGGTACAGTTGTCTCCATCCCTGGAATTGCTGACATAGGAAGGAAAAGGCTTTGTTTCTATTATAGTCCTTATGTATGTACAGTTGTACAGTCATACTTCTGAAATACACGAGTAATGAAAATTCGGTTGTTGACCAAAATATAGAATTGATATAGTCTGGCTGGGGGACTATAAACAGGGAGTTGACCAGCATTGGCTTGGTTCTAGGGGCCCTTGTCAATTATTAGCCTCCTTGTAAAGACAGTGGTAGAAGTGCTGAGTCATTCCTCCACTGTCTGGCTACCATCTTTCACGATGACGCCACCCTATGATGATGATATGAAGGGTTTCTAGAAAACATTTTCACAGGCCCCTAATTTGAATCAACGCCTGTGTTTGAAGCAATAAGTGAATTTTTGCAAGCTACCCAACAAGAATATCTTTTTGGGTACATGAAAAAGACTGAGTCCAACAACTGAACAATCCTTCACGAATTGAAAATCATTTCACAGAGATTTTTTTTTTAACCCATTGATTATATGAGTCCAAATATTTTTTACCATCACCTATATTTCTTCAACATTTTTATACTAAATTTCTATACAAATAGATGTATCTGCACTATGCAGAAATAATACATAATATGAATGAGTAAAAATTAAAGAAAAAAAAATGTAATACTGGAACAATGTCACAAAGGATCTATATCTAAGGTCGCAGTTACAAAGAGCTTTCCTAGCCGATAGCCCTACATTATACCAATACCAATATCATGCAATGACTAAAAAATATTATACTGGAACAATTTACTCATGACTTAATGTTAGGTATTTGAGACATTTTTTTGTTTATTTATTAAAAACATACCTATAGTAGTATTAGTATGAAACATAATAGTAAGCTTTTTTCATTCTGTGGGTATATACATATATTATGCAAGAATATAATACTATTTAGTTTAAAATATCTTTAAAAATGTTGTTCAATCAGTCCTCAGCACGTCTCAATTCCTCTCTCTTACAGGCTTTATATCCACATTCTAATCACCTCCATAACTATAATGCAACTACCTGTTTCACCTGACAGCAAAGCACTACTGCCATAAAGCACGGAACACGCCATGAAAATACGATAATTACTCGAAAATCTCCAACTGAGACGCTCGGAAATCTCAGAATGCATGTCGTGGAAGGAATTATTGCCCATCGTTCATTTTTATGGGCTGGGCCATTGTCGTATAGCCCATCTACAAGATGCCTGCATACCCCCTGGGGATTGGGAAGAGGGCGCTCATGAATATTAGATGTCCGATGCCATCTTAGGTAGATAAATAGAGACATTGTAGATGCATAAACAGCATAAACTACACTTTTTTTCTCCTAGATGTAGACTGGAAAATTATGATATCACGCTACGCTTTAGAGCGCCTTAGAGAAAAAGTAATTATACTAGCATGTGTTAGGAGAAATAGAATGGTAAATTGGTTTAGCTGATGCTATACAGAATGGGTGCAGTTACGTCTAATATGTAAATGAATAGAGTAGTGTATAGCAATAATAGGTACTTATACTCTTAAGATTTTAGGTAATAGAGATGATTTAAGGATCATAAAAATGGTAATTATACAGCATCTTTTTTTCCTGTAGACACTGGAATATTACTCATGTGTCATGTCATGTCATAAAAAACAATACTTTCTATACCATACGCGTAAAAGAAAGTAATGTAATAATAATAATAACACTTTTTAGTGGAATGTAACCACCAGGCGAGTTTAATGCTCAAAGCATTTTCTACCACCTTCTCAGAATCTTATTATTATGTGGTCACAAACTCAAATTCATGATGGAAAATTCATGTACTGGGTGGGATTCCAACCGAAGGATCCCTACGCTACCTGGATTACTAGACTAGCGCGTTAACCTCTCCTTTACTCTTCCTTCTTTTTTCTCCTCCTCCTTCTCATACTAGTTATTTCCTACATTTCCTCTTCCTCCTCCTTCTCCTCCTCCTCCTCCTCCTCTTCGTCTTTTTCCTCCTCCTGCTCCTTTCTCTTTTTTCTCCTCCTCCTCCTTCTCCTCCTTTTCCTCCTCCTCCTTCTCCTCCTCCTCTTCCTTCTCCTCCTCTACCTTCTTCTCTTCCACCACCATCTCCTACTCCTTCTTCTGTTCATCTCCTACACATCTTTCTTTCCTCCTCCTCTTCCTCCTCCTCCTCCTCTTCCTCCTCCTCCATTTCCTAAACTTCCTAAGCTCACGCCATATGTGCCCAAATCGTCTCTATTCTTCATATCTTCAAGACACTTAAGTGCTCTCAAAGACATGTTTCTCTTAAAGACACACATGATGCACATAAAAAATTGCTGTTACAACTCCCCCCACTCTTAGAAAGCTTAACTGTTATAACCATCCTAGCCTGAGAAGAGAAAGCACCCCAAAAAGAGACGGCTTAAACGCTCTGGCTGTTATTAAAAGACAAAACATGGAACATTATGTAAGATAAGGTACATAGTGTATATACCTAATATTGTTTTGTATGAAAAATATTCTCTTGAATATTAGGGGTATACAATTATTTATATAAAAAAATAAGATGTACAATATTTGTAATGAAAAATATCATCTTAGTAAAATTAACTTACACTGATAGACAGGTGGTAAATTACCATACACTGATGATAGACAAGTGGTTAACGCGCTAGTCTGGTAATTGGTAATCCAGTTATTGTAGGGATCCGTTGGTTCGAATCTCACCCAGTGCGTGAATTTTTTCTCATTTGAGTTTGTGACCACATGATAATAAGACTCTTAGGGTTAGGTGGTAGAAAATGCGCTTGGAGCATCAACCTCGCCTGGTGGTTATACCTTAAACTAAAGAGTGTTATTATTATTACAATTTATACTAACAATTTTCATTATTATTATTATTTAAAATAATAAAAGAGAGATTCCATATACACATACAGTCATATAGTTTATTTTTAATTATTAAAAAATAATAAGATAGGAGAAATAATTATACAAGAGTTACATTAATTTTAACATCAGCATTAACTGCACGCATAATATATGAACGTAAAATATACAGCATCTTTTATTCCCATTCCATGATGAGAGAGAGAGAGAGACATAAATACTTAAATTAAGTCATAAAAGCTCATAAACATTCATTAGAAGTAATTAGAAGGGTCATAAATTGATGAGGAGGAGAGAGAGAGAGAGAGATACTTACCTACTTATATTAGGTTTTTAAGGAGAGCTCCAAAGAGAGTTCCAGTATAGATAAGGACATCATCAGTGGAGGATGCGATAATATTTAAGTGTTATCATATTGCGATGAATGCAACTGTTCTCGTTGGATCACCGAAGTTAAGCAACACGTTTAGCGAGGTGAAGACTTCGTGATGCTGGCACTCCGGCCCAACCCAGGCTGGGTGAGCTTAATGCGGGGAGCAGGTTTGTGAGTTTTCTGTGAATTGAAGGGTGACACCCCCGTCGTGAATTGACCATGCAGTTGAAAGCGCCGTTAAATCCGAGTTTAAAAAAAAATCGAAGCAAAAAAATATTATTTTTTTTTACAAAAACGAACACAATTCTAATATCTAATATTAGAAAATTCTAATAAAAAATCTTTCGATTTCTAATATTAGAAAATTCTCGGAATTCATAACAAGGAATTTCCACCTAAATCCAGTTCCGCTCTACGCCCCTATATGTAAGGTGACTCATTCTCCAAAGTCCACAGTCTGGGTGGTCCACAAGTGTCCAGCGTTTAACAATCCGAGAGTTCGACTTCTCTTTTCAACAAGAGCGATTTAACAGACCATTAACTACCGGCTGGCAAACCTAAGCATATTACTGATAACATTTGCAATTAAGTATCAATTGGCAACCCTCAGCAAGCATTAATATTGATGATAAAATTATTGCAAAATATATTAATAAATTTTCCAACATGTATGTTTAGACCTAACGCACTATGTCCGCTATACTTTTGCATAAACCGAGCTATATTGAAAACCGTGAATGTGCTTTTTATTTTATATGCCTTAATTGATAATTATGGTAATGCAGTCTTAATGAGTTTATTATGATGTAAATATTATCTATATAAATATAGGTTGCCAGATACGGAATAGGTGCTACCTATTATAAGGTACCGGTTTTATAAGACACTTAAGACATCATCAACTTTTTACTCATGCAGGTATAATGTATAAACATGTACACTACGAATATGTTTATTTGTGTAATTATGTAATAGATAAAAAGATAGTCAGGGAATTGAGCATTTTGTCTCAATATTCCTTACTATATTATGTTCGTCATATTACAATCATCCTCACGGGAGCTTCATCAATAAGGAGGCGGACTCGTAACCTGGAGGTCGGTAGTTCGACTCTCGAGTATGGCAAATATTTAGTAAGGCCGAGTTTTAGTAATTCTAAAAATACAATTGGTGATTAGCTCCATATTTATTTTATGATAACATGAAGTACATTATGCTGTAATTATGTAACTACACCTACTTAAATTTGAGTTGAATGTAGGTAAAGCTCAACATTTCGCATGCTCAATCTCCAGTTCGCGGGTTCAGATCTCTGAACTTTGAAATGATAATAATAGTAATAATAAGATAAATAGTTATAAAACAGAGGGATTGGAGGGCACTACAACAAAATCAGAAGGTGCCCTACAGCGCCGCACTTGAAGTAATGATATTTTTCGGTTCCAAGTGCGGTTAGCTTTTAGAGAAAGTGGGTTTTTAGTGGGTGGAAATCCCACACCCCAGTTTAGGATGGATCTGGGTGTCTTTAAAAGGTTTTTTCCTGCCTTATATTTAAAAAAATAAATAATAAGATATACATAGAGTAGTATAGACTTTAGACACAATATACTGTGCGATGATTGACTAGAAGGAATGTCCATTTAAAAAGTCTAAATAGTTAGTTAAAGTTGAGATATCATATCTGTGTGTTATTAACTTTCGTGATATCACAACTACTCAAACTCGCTTTAATAAATCTACGCTGAAACCGACACTTCAACCACTGACCTCCAGGTTACAAGTCTGCAGCAACGATCAAGCTACTGAGGTCGGCTAAATACATGGTAAAAATATGTACTTAAAAAAAAAAAATCAATAAAGAATCTATTCCAATTTCTTACTCGTATATTTATGTCTAAACTCGGTCCTTTTTTTATAGTTAATTTATTTATTTTCTTTATAAGAAACATTTATACAAAGGTACTTCTTCTAAGCTTTGAAGGGCTTCTAAGAGAATTATCTTCTAAGTTAGATATCATAATAATATAGGTAGTAATGTCCTTCAATCACGATGTGATAGGTATCACAATCAACCAAACTCGCTTTACTAAATCTTTCCTGAACTTGAGACTCGAACCATCGACCTCAGGTTACGAGTCACTTCTCGCCCATCACAGGGGAGGCATACTACGGAATGGGCAGGCTACAACAGAGACCAAGAGAGTCTACATACAATAGCTTCTGTTTCATAGCTACGAAATAAAAACGGCTTTGAAACACTCATCTTAAAAAAAAACTCTTCCATATTTTGAATATGTATTTATATCATCATCCAAAGAAAAAGAAAAAAGAGAGTCTGGGTGACATTATGAATATGTTACAAGCTGGTGGCACAACCAATTTAAATAAATAACCAGAGAGAGAGAGAGAGAGAGAGAGAGAGAGAGAGAGATAGGGGCAATCTTCATATATTTAGCGTCCATAAATTCGTTTTATAGCGGGGATAAATCTTGTTTATGGCGTGTGTAAGTGCCTTTATGACTTCATCTACTTGTATTTTCATATACATAATAGGAAGATGTAGTCGCTTCATGTACAGGGTGGCATTAATTTTCTGAGAGTTTTACTGAAACAGGTCCAATTATTATATGATATTAGGATCTATGAATTAGAGGAAAAAATATTACCGAAGCAAGTCGAGGAATAAATTATTGAGCGCACGAATAGCTCAGTGGTTAAGCACTCGCTTGCCATGCGGAGGGTCCAGGGTTTGAACCCCTGCGCCAACAAAAAAAATTGTATTCAAATTTGGTTACAGTTTGTAAGGGATACCTTCCGGTGCACTCGTGTTGACCCAGCACCTAAATGGGAAGTATGTATTGTCTCACTTCTCGCCCATCAGAGGGGAGACATACTACGGGATGGGCAGGCTACAACACAGACCACAAGCGTGTACAGTAGCTCCTGTTTGATGGCTATAAAATAAAAAAGGCCGTGAAACACTAAAAAAATTTTTTTTTAAATAAACTGATCAATTCTTATCCGTCCTGTAGCACCTATTAGGTACCTAGGGAATTGCTAGATCCCAAAGGTTACTCTTGTGCATCAGTAATTATTATATTGCGATTTGTAACCAAATTCCAATGTCAAAAACAAAAATAATATGGGACCCTCGATCATATGTATTATTTAATAAATAAAGATCCCAAATATTTACAAAATTACAACAACAAAAAAATATGCCAAAAACCTTCACATCTAAAAGGCGAATTGTTATTATGATTTCCATATTTTCTCATGTTTTTTTGCTTGGTATTTTGAAGATATCAAAAAAAATATGATCAAATAACCAGACACCCTGTATAAAATAATGTATAGGTGTATAATTGTATATGGAGTATTCTGAATTAATGTATATTCAGTGTAACTTCTATTCTACGTAGGCTGAGAGCACATTATTTATTGGGAGTTTTTTTGTTCAGAATTGAGGGAGGTTCCCAAAATTACCTATTTAAAAATCATTCGGAAAATCCATTTCTACATCAGCATCATAGGGTGGCGTCATCGTGAACGATGGTAGCCAGAGAGTGGAGGATTTACTCAGCACTTCTACCACTGTCTTTACAAGAAGGCTAATAATTGACAAGGGGACAAGGGACAAGGGGACTAATACCAAGCCAATGCTCTTCTACTTCCTGTTTATTATAGTCCCCCGGCCAGATTTCTACAGGTTTTTTGTTTTTTTTTTTCATAAATAACGAAGGTTCTTAAAACTACATTTAAAAAAATCATTCCGATTCTCCATTTCTACAGGCATTTTTTGCCTTCTCAAATATATATTTAGAGTTGTAGCAGCACTCAAGCTGGCACTTGGACAATATTCTCAACACCATCGAAGAGTCCGAACTATGAATACTGAAAGACATCCACCATCGAATTACATAATTCTAATGCTAAAGTTAAGCAACGTCCAGCGAGGTTAAGACTCCATGGGTTTCACTTAGACAACTCATGTGGTTGCACACTCGTGATGCTGGCTATTTCTAGCTCAACCTTGTCATGGTGAGGCAGCGAGGCTACTTCAACTGTAATATGGTAATATATCCCGAGACGGGGGCTTAATCCTCCATTCAACCAGCTACTCAAATTAAACCCCACCCAGCTTGAGTGGGGCCGGCAATAGCCCAGCTTCACGAGAATTTGAATTTGAATGCTCATCCATTTCCTTCCTAACCTCACAGGACGTTGCACTTCAGTGACGGAACGCGAGTTGGTGTATTCAACGTTCTATCGACACTGCGCTGGCTAATACTTCATGGTTTTGTTTTGCGAGTTTCCAACCATCAGTGGGGGACAAAACTACCATCGCTCATGTTAATATGACTTGTTTTAATAATAATAATATGACTGTTGAACATTGATATTTCCACCTCTATTTTGTAAACCTGGGAGTAGAGCAGCCTGGGAGTAGACCAGCCATGCGCGGATATAGCCCTCTTGTACTGGGGGGGCACAATCACACAATATACCTAACTAGCGGGTTGCACCCGCCCCTTTGCAAACCTATCACACACACACTCTCTGTCTCTCACACACACTCACATACACACAAACACAAATGTCAATATTTTTCGTGTCACCCATCCATTTCTTGTCCTTACTGAATGGCTCATCAGAATTTCGCGATCAATATGTCAAATGAAGAATCCAACCCTTGCAAAAACACTCTCGCTTTGAGTTGATAGTTCGTCACGACATATTTCCAGAAAAAATGTCATTCAGGTCAAAAAACGTAAAAACTTTTTGTTTACCCATCCATTTCATGTCCTTACTCAACGTAGCTCAAGAACGGCTCATCAGAATTTCGTGATTGATATCTCAAATGAAAACTTGAACCCTTGCTTAAAACTTTTTCTTTTTGAGTTGATACGCCGCCGCCGTGGCGCCGTCACGGCAAATTTTGAGAAAAAAAATGTTATTTCGGTCTAAAAATGTGATTTTTTGTGTCACCCATCCATTAGAATTGGGAATTATTTTGGGTCCCGTGCCCCCCTAACTTATTGAGATCTTTTTTTTACGGGATTAGTCTTAAAATTGGGAATTATTTTGGGTCGCGTGCCCCCCCCCCCCTAACTTATTGAGATTTTTTTTACGGGATTAGTCTTGGATTTGGGAATTATTTTGGGTCCCGTGCCCCCCTAACTTATTGAGATTTTTTTTACGGGATTAGTCTTGGATTTGGGAATTATTTTGGGTCCCGTGCCCCCCTAACTTATTGAGATTTTTTTACGGGATTAGTCTTAGAATTGGGAATTATTTTGGGGACCCGTGCCCCCTAACTTATTGAGATCTTTTTTTTTTAACGGGATTAGTCTTAGAATTGGGAATTATTTTGGGGCCCGTGCCCCCCTAACTCATTGAGATTTTTTTTAACGGGATTAGGTATAATGAAATTTGAGAAACACCGCTTACGAAAAAATCTGGGGGGGCACGTGCCCCCTGTGCCCCCCCCCCTATATCCGCGCATGAGACCAGCAGTCTGGCTGAGGGACTATAAACAGGGAGTAGACCAGCAGTCTGGCTGGGGGACTATAAACAGGGAGTAGACCAGCAGTCTGGCTGGGGGACTATAAACTAGGAGTGGACCAGCATTGGCTTGGTTCTGGGGGCCCTTGTCAATTATTAGCCTCCTTGTAAAGACAGTGGTAGAAGTGCTGAGTCATTCCTCCACTGTCTGGCTACCATCGTTCACGATGACGCCACCCTATGATATGATGATATTTTAAACCAAGCCTGGAAAAGGGCGCGGACGGAGAAAATAACTCACTTTGAATATCCGTGTAGATAGGAAAAAAGACCGGGTAAGAAGAAGAACTAAACCTCCTAAGTTATGATCAAGAAACAGATATCTTTAATTGGATTGTACGATAGCTTCCAGAATAAAGTCTGTGATTTTTTTCCTTCTCTTTTTTTAAGTATAAATTCTTTTTCTTCTGATAGTTTTATGTCTTTAATGTCTTTATTTACCATTACGGTCGTTCTATCTATGTCTCGAATCTTATTAGGTATTCTCTTCGTGTTCTGAGCAGAGGTCTTGTATTTCCTTGGGTTTTTTTGTGTGGTTGCTGTGGCATTTATTTATTGTTTTTCGGTGTAAACAGAAGAATAATCTTTATCTTGGAACTTGTTCTCTTGTTTTTTGTATTAGGATACACAGGAGATTGGGGATACGAAACAGAGAATATCTGTGTATAGGAGGATAGAACCAAAGACCACGGGTTGTTCCTTCAGCGATGTGTGGGGGTGATATCAGGGAAAAAAACTTAACAAGTCAGGCCAGCTCAACCAACCGGCCGATTTTTAAGGGTTTAAAGAGGTTTTTGTATACAGAAACAAAGTAATGTGATTATTCTAATTTTATTTACTATATTCTAATTTTATATGCTTAGATTAAGATTTGAATTGTTTGTTATTTAATACTGTACAAAATATATATTACATTACATTACATTATTATACCTAAAGAAAAAAATGTTTGTCAAATAATAATTTGCACTTTTATTTCGAATAGGTAGAGCAAAGAAGTAACAGTTCAAGTTCCTGTTATAATGGTCCTCAATAATATTTACATTTTATCAGTCAATGACAATCAGTAGCTTGAACGATAAGGCGGCGGACTTGTAACCGGGAGGTCGGAGGTTCAAGTCCCAAGTGCAGCAAAGATTTAGTAAAGCGAGTTTGAGTAATTGTGATATCACCATTGTGATTAATCACAATCGTGATATCACAAATATGAGAACTTCTTTTAAAACTTACCTTCATTTTGTCAATAGTTATATTGAGAGCGCAAACAGAGATAAAATAGTTCCTGATTTGAATTATTCAGGACGGGGATTTTTACCCTCCTTTTAGTCCTTTTACATCTAATACAACTTCTCACTTTTCTGTTTATACTGATCTGCTGGAAATTGTACGAGCTACAAATAGGAGCTACCAAAAAAATTCCAAACGGGAGGATAACTTGTCATGTCCCGGTTGGGTTTCGAACCCACGACCTCTGGAATCTCTGGATTCACATAGTGCTGCCTTGACCACTGAGCTACCGGTACAGATTATGGAATGGATAGATCCCTCCACTCCATTGCTTCTAATACCACTAGCCCCATCTATCAGGAGAATGTCAAACTAACTGCAACATTATCGTTAAGTAGAGAAATAAAAAGCATGAGATGAGGGGAAGACAAAGAGGGCCGGGCCAGTAAAAAATGTTAATGGCGTCGTTAAAAGCGCGATTGACGATGCCCGGTTTTGTGTAATTTTTTATCCAAGCTTGTTTTGTAGAGAGAACAAGATGAAATAATTTTCGAGAAACAGGTTATATATTATTATCTATTTGTTTTAATATCTACTAGTTTTACCTACCTACCTAGTAGGTGATTCTCCATTTCTTTTAATTATTAAAAAAAAAAAAAAATATTTTTATAAACAATTAGATCAAGCTTCATTCACAAATTTTATATTTACCTATAATGAACATAATAATAATAATAATGGTTTGAAAAATTATCAATTTACTTAACTCTTTGCTACTCCTTATTTAATGCAACTAATTTCATTGTTCTAAATGGGCCTACCTCTATCGTCCCATCTGTGTATCTAAATATACAAACTTGTGGCATACAGGAGGAAAGTAAGCTTTAAAAACTGACAAAAAACGATACCAATATTACGAAGCGACCTATATTGAGAATAATATATCAACCTCATCTCCAAAAAAATGTTCGTGAGTATGGTATTTTTGGCATGTAAGTATCTCATCATCATCATAAGTTGGCGTCATCGTGAACGATGGTAGCCAGACAGTTGAGGAATGACTACTCAGCACTTTTATCGTATCCATCTAGGCAGATATAATTTTTATTTTATTTAAAAAAAAAAATTTAATTTAATTTTAAGATTAAAAAATAAAAAGTACCATACGTTATAAAGTATTTGATTAAAAATTGTACAATTTTAAATACAAATAAGATTATCTACTTGCCATGTGAAATGTGAATATAAAATGAACTTAATAAACTTCATTGTCAAACGGGCTTTTTCAAAAGAAATGAGGGGAATGGAATATTTTTTTAGTTGTTTATGAGTTTTTTTACACACCGGATTAAGATGAAGACAACCATTATCCATAACATAAAAACTATAGCATAACATAGCATTAACATACCTACAACATCAGAGGTATAAAAATAATACTTATGTTATACGATCAATCGCAGCGTCGATTTGTCACTGAATTTATAAGCAACGTTCAGCGATGGTAGGATTTGGAAAGGTGACGATTCAAATTAGAACCATCTTGAAGCTGGCGGTAATTTCCGGCCCAAAACTCAGGCTGGGTGAGGTTAAATGTGGGCAGCTGGTACGTAAGTTTTTAGTGAAAGTATTTTAAAATCACTGTTTCGATATAAAGTTACTGTGAAAGCCCCGAATCATACCTATGCATGACCGACCAGACATGACTCAACATAACAAAATGATATTAATTTTCAGTGGAGACGCCAAAACTACAAAATAACATCGTGGACAATTTACGCCGTAGAGCTTTGCAGTTATGCAATGTGCTAAGCAGTCCATGAAAATATTTTGGTCAACCCTACTTTTCACTTCATAATAGGGGATGCGAAAACCCTTCTTAGCAATTCACCTTTGTTATAACCCTAGTTTCTATCAAATGTTCTGTTTTCATAAAATCGACCCTAATCTTTTTGCACAAAGTATTCTTCACTCGCTATTAAAATGCATTTAGTTTAATATTTTATTTTCTAGATGGCAGCACAAGGATATTCAATCTCACATGACAGCCATTTCGTCTCACTGAACTGTTTCATGAATTCCGATGAATGATAGAATAGAGGTGTGTGTTTTGTAACTGACTGAGCTATCGGTGGTATTGACAGGATCTATCGAAATTGAACAGAATCCTATTAGGTTTATTTGGACTTTATATAAAAAGAAATGAATCCATGTCATTTTCATTTCTGAAGATAAGGCATATTCAACTCGTTATAGTCAAGTGGTTAACGGGCTAGTCTGGTAATCCAGGTAGAGTAGGGATCCATTGGTTCGAATCCTAACCAGTGCATGAGTTTTTCTTCATTAATTTGAGTAAATGACCACATAATAATAAGAAGACTCTGAGGGTTAGTTGGTATTAGAAATTGCTTTGAGCATTAACCTTGCCTGGTGGTTACCTTCTACTAGAGTGTTGTTATTATTATATATTTGCCTTGTTATAATGACCCATGAGGTGGTGTTAGTGTGGGACGGTATAGGTACACATCATGTGCAGACAGAGTACATTGATTTTTACTGCTTTATTCTGAAGTTCAGTGCTCTGACATGTCTTTCTGTCTCTCTCTTTGTCTTCATCATACTCTCATTATTCGCTTGCTAATCTTATATATGTATGGTAATTAATATATCATACCGACCTCACTAGCTTGATCGAAAAGGCGGCGGACTTGTAACCTGGAGGTCGATGGTTCAAGTCCCGGTATCAGCGTGGATTTACTAAAACGAGATTAAGTATAGTTGTGCTATCACGAAAACAAGTGAGTTTTTTTGTAGTTGTTAAGTCATAAAATTATTTAATTATTTAAGCAAATAATAGTTCTCACTCTCTCTCTCGCTCTTTCTCAGTGCTTTTACTTCCGATAAGGTCTAAAAGGAAGCGAAAGTTTTGTGTAAGTGTTTACTAAAATCATATTCTCTGACTTACTTTAAAATTCACACCAATTTTTTGTTGTTGTAATTATCTCGTCGCGTCTTTCTCTCTCACAACGCATTTCATTTATATAGATGTATCTCCTCCTTTCCTCACAGTGGCACCCACCCAACCAGTCACCACACTCACCGTTACTTAACCTCAATCTCTCATTCAATATTTCATTGTAGAGGCCTAACTATCTAAAGTCCAGATTCCAATAGACATGGGGTGCTAAGTCCTGTGTGTTAGGGTCATAAAACTTTTTTATGGGGACATAAAATATTGTTTTATTGGTGTCGTAAAAAGCTAGCAGCCACTCCAAAGAGGAACATGCCACCTAGATTGTCTACTAAGTTGTCCCCATACAGAACACGGTGTGAACAATTGGTTCCAGTGGCGGTTAGTGAGTGGGGGGAGGGGTAGGTTATGCTAAGGACAAGACAATACAGAGAAGAACATGCCACCTAGATTGTCTACTAAGTTGTCCCCATACAGAACACGGTGTGAACAATTGGTTCCAGTGGCAGTTGGTGAGTGGGGGAGGGGCAGGTTATGCTTTTAATCAAATTTTGTGGTGAGAAACACCGACCTTATATATACTTATATATACAAAATTACTGAGTCATCCATTCAGATGTTATATATACACATTGAGACACTGTATTTCACAGGCTTCTAGCTTTCTCAGATAGCTCAGATTAGTCCTTATTATATTAGAGAAAAATATCTATTCAAGGTGACAGATAGCTTGGTGAAAATCCGCCACTGAATAAATCCCACTCAAAAAGTTTCCTATGAATTTTAATTCATTTTTAATTTCTTTCCTATCCACTGAGGGATTTATTTTCATTTTAATAGCCACATTTTATAGGCACTTAATAGGCCATAAACAGGGGAAATGAAATTAGTTTAAACCAATAAAGTGGACAACTTCTTGACTGTTTGTAACTTTTTGCAAATCACACTTTTTCACACTTTTGTGAAGGGTTGGCAATTTTGTAGGACTACTTACTTTTTGTTATTATCTGACCTGGTTGCAGGGTTTTCGGTGAAACCCTTATTAATTGGGTTAGGTGGAAGAGATTGCCAAAGGCAATAATAACCCTGACCTTCGGACATTTGATTATATTTTATCCATTTATTTTCTGTTTTTCTTTTATATTGTTTCCAATATTTGTATACTACTTTGTAATTATCTGTTGGTACATATGTCCTTGTGATGTATAATAATAATAATGGTAATACTAATTATCATTGCGACCTAATTAGATCTATTGTGACTTTTTTTTTTTTTTTTTTTTTTTTTTTTTTAACGTCGCTTTCAACTGCATGGTCATATCACGACGGGGGTGTTACTTTAAACTTTACTGTGACTACTTACTTTAATACTATAACCATAATTATGCATTTCAATAAATAAAAAAAACTTTAAAATCAGATTTGTCACTTAAAATAGGTATCTTCTAAGCAAATTAGAAGAAAAAAAGGATCGAAAGAGACCGATAGAAAGAGTCACATAATATTAAAGGAGAGAGAAGAAGAAGAAGAAAGAGAGAGAGAGAGAGAGAGATGAGTAAGAAGAAATAATGAAGAAAAGAGAGGGAGAGAGAAGAATAACAAAAAGTCGAAGAGAGAGAGTAGATTAAATGACAAAAAGAGAGCGAGAGAGAAGAATAAGTGGAAGAAAAAGAGAGAGAGAAAGAGAGGGAAAAAGAGAGAGGGTCGAATGAAGAAAGAAAAGAGAGAAAGGAATAGAATAAAGAGAAAAAGAGAGAAATGACCTGAACTCCCTACAGTAATAATTCAACTTATTTCTGTAAGCAATCTAAGTTATAGCCTCTTGTCACGTAGCTGGCGCCCCTAGGTGTGATTTATGGAATTAGTTTTGACTCCTTGTAGAAAGCAAGCCATTTTTTGCTGGGCCAGCAGTGTTTTTTTATTTCCAAGTCCCGAGAATATAGGTAATTGGATTGTGTTGTACATTAATTAGTTCTCAAAAAATAGAAAGGAAAAGTAATTTATTTTTAAGTATGACCTATTTTATTGGCTGTATTATGTGTATTATTGTTATACCAAAAAGTATGTTGTGCTTTCTCAGAGTTACATGCTTTTATTTTAGGGCTTTTTACATATTGTCAGTTAGTCATTTCTATTTGACAAGAAACAGTTTTTAAATTGGTTATAATGTTTTTAATTTTTGGATAACTTTGACTCCATCTTTCTTTGTTGGCTTGACTACCAATGTAAAAAAATATTTCTTTGTTTATCAAGTGTAGGACAAAATATTATCTTTGTAAAAATACAAAGTATTAATTTATACCCGTACGAGTATTTTCCTGACCCTACTCTATTTTCCTGACCCTAATCTATTTTCCTGACCCTAATATACATTCACTGCAGGGAATGGACAACTACATTTTTGTTGTTGAAAATCCGTGGAATCAAAGCATAATATACCATGCGTTCTGACTTCAAATTTTACAATGGGGCAAATTGTTGAAAAATGGTAAAGACTGTAACATTTAATGTCCAATTTGCATTATAAATGTCTCATTTGACAACATGTAACAACCTCAACCGACCTCAGTAACTTGATTGATAAGGTGGCGGACCCAAAACCTGGAGGTCGGTGGTTCAAGTCCCGATTTCAGCGTAGATTTAGTAAAGCGAGTTTGAGTAGGTTGTGATATCACGAAAGTGATTAACACAAATATGATAACTTTAAACTTTTAAATGTGAAAACATCAGCAATCCTGACAAATCTTCAGGCTCGCCATAATTGTTTTCCTATACCGGTAATTAAAGCCCGCTTAATGGCGCTCGTAAACCAGAGAACAGGATCGTAAAACAAGGATTTAATGACCATAAAACCGAAACCTCGACACTGTCACTCCTTCACTGGAGGATTTCTGATAGCTTTACTTGAATTTTTTGCCTTTAGAATAGATAAATATATATCTACCTTGTTTTATGTACTTCTGAGATAAGGCGTAAGGCTGAAAAGTCCCTTTACTTAAGTAGTGAAACACAGCTTTAAAGTCCCATTGCAAAGCAAACTATGTAAATAATTTTAAAGAGAAACACATGTAGATACTCGTATCTATAAATTTAATTTCCAAGATAATAACACCCCAAAATTTTAAATGGAAGTGTTGCAAAGTTTTGCGAAGCAATGGTTTAGTCAGTGGGATTCGATTATCCTATTAGAAGAGTGGAGCATGAAACGTTGCGAGGCAAAATATTGCGCTCTTCATCTGATTTAGAATTTGAAATAATTATAATATAATATACCTTTATTAATTCTAAAAAGAAATTCATACCATACATGTATCATCATCATCATAGGGTGGCGTCATCGTGAACGAACCCACGAACTCTGGATTCACAGAGTTCCACCTTTAACGCTGAGCTACCGGTATAGAGAAAGGGATTGATTTTGATTTTGAAGATTTCATTTATTTATATTTAATTCTGTATACATTTAGATACATAAATTGATAAATTACATCCCCTAAGCTAATGCTAACTTTTTTAGGAGAGAGAGAGGGAGAGAGAGAGAGAGAGAGAGAGCGGGGAGAAGGAGAGAGAGAGACTAAAGCAATTTTCATTTGTTCTTTTATTTCTAATTCTCCTATCTTCTGTGGAAATTACATTTTATGAGGGGGAAACTCTTCCCTCTTGTGGGTATATGACCTATACGTCCTATACTATATGTGGAAATTCAAGCTGAAATAGAGGGGTTGTGCTACATCTCCTTTTTTGTTTTTACCTATACAGGTATATACTCAATTATACTTACATACATACATACATAAAGGGTACATTGTATGCATGCTGGGATATTAGATATATTATATCCACATCAGAGTTATATAGAAGGGGCCTTTGGAGTCCCATTTTCATTAGTATTTTCATTAGTTGGAAGTGTCTAATGCCTCCTCTAATTATATACCCCCACCTCCTCTACTTGTGCCTCCTTGCCCTCCCCTCCTCTAATTGTGCATCCTTGCCCTCCCCTCCTCCCATACTGTCTTCTTAGCCTCCTATAGAGTTCTAAAGTTTTCCGTTCAATTATTGTAAGAAATTTTTCTCTCTATTTTTATTGGTTGTGTGTTTTCTCTCTTATTAACTTTGTCTCTTTCTCTCTCTTTTTCTATTTCTCTCTCTCTCTCTCCCTCTGTCACTCCTTCTCTCTTTCTCTCACTCCTTCTCTATTTCTCTCACTCTCTTTTTCTCTTTATCTCAATCCCTCTCTCTCTCTTTCTGTCTCTCTGTCTCTCTCTTTCTGGCTCTCTATTTCTCTCTCTCACTCCTTCTCTCTTTATCTTTCTCTCACTCTCAATGATCTAATATTTTTATCTTTTCTCGTCTTTCTCACTATTTTCTTTCCGTCAAATATCGCACCCAAGTAACAGCCCGAGGCATGGCCACATATTTTTTTTTTTAAAGCTAATACTCTAAACACACTGAGGCATTACCGTACATCATTTTGGGCTGGAACTCGGTGCCTCCGATTCCAAAAGCTTTCAAAAATTTGAAGATTTAAACGTCGCTCACAATACTAGACGCTCATTTCACGGAGGGTTTTTATCCTCCATTCCCTGGAAACTCACAAACTAGCTACTGAAATTAACCTCACCCAGCCTGAAGCATCTAATAAGAAATCTCTTTATCCAGTCACTGAGTTCAGCAGCATCCAGTGAGGCTAAGACTTGAATGGGTGACCATACTAATTCACAGTCACACCCTCGTGGTGCTGACTGTTCCAGGCCCCAGCACTCAGGCTGGGTGAGGTTAATTTGAGTATCTGGTTTGAGAGTTTTCAAAAAATAGAGGGTAAAACCTCCTTTGTGAAAATAACATGCAGTTGAATGCGACTTTGAGACCCAAATTAAAAAAAAAGAATAATAGAAGCCCAAAAAGAACATTGATATTAAAAAATGTATATGATGGAAAATTCGGACGAAAACAAAGTAGACGAATTTCCTAATTAAAAATAAAATAATTAAAAACAAGTTAAAACCAAAAAAGTTGTATTGATATTTAGATAGTTGAACTATACAAATTAATAATAATAATTAAAAATCCAAAACCAAAATGAAGGAGTAAAATATATCTTTACCTCAATGTCTGACGACTGCGCAAAGACACCACACGAGAAATGAGAGGCCCGAACTCAACACCAAAACACACGCCCTAAATTGAACCGCAAATTTACAAGAAAAATTAGGAAAATTAAAAATAAAACATAAAAAAATCAATTCATCACTAGTTCAAATGAGTATATTTACACAGAAAAAACCAAATTAAAGTTAATTTTTTTTCAAAACAACGAAATTTTCCTCATGGTTGAACGCACAGAAAAAAATCCACACTAAAACAAAAGCAAAAATTTGTCGAAGGGGTGCTGTCGACCGCTTTCTCCTCTGCTGGAACTCGGAAAATTTCTATGAAATTGTTAAAAAAAAATCACTAGTTTTCTTCCATGAAAATTGTCATAAGCAAGAATCCTTGGGAAAAGAGTCTCAGAGTATATTCGCCTCTCTCCTTACTATAACTTCATTACAAGTTTTCTTTTAACTTTTTTTTTCGAGCTTTTCCTCGGTTGCCAAGGAAACGTTGAAATGTTTATTTAAAACGCGTCCTTATTTCTTCAATAATCCTCGTGCCTCCTCCCCCACCCCTATTTAATTTTTTATTCCATGTAACTTTTCTTTTTTTGTACATAATGTATATTATAAGTATATATGTAGAAGCCAGTATACTATGTTGTGTATATTGTGTGCTTTACAGTAAAAAATATCCAATATAAAATCCGACGCTATTAGAAGACTTAGTGCAAGCCGGTGTTATACGGTTGGGTTCGGTGTCAGCGTCTTGATGATGCGGCAAGGTTCGTTTACAATATTTACGTTGAGCAGAAGTGAGAAGGGAACTGGACGTGGGGAAAATGTAAACTCCTCACTCACCTGCTTACTCCTCACTTCCACTGCTACTTCTCCTCCTTACTTATAAAGTTACTTACTTAGGAGAATATCGGTCTGAAAATATTCCTTGTAACGCGCAAATCTCGGAAACTACTGAACAGATTTCAATGAAATATTGTGCATATATAGAAGAAGTTCTGTAGATTATCTTACTATAAATTTTATCAACTTTGCACTAGTGTTTCTGTGTGAAAGAGACTATGCGTCTGACCACTAACTTTTTACTTAAACGCTAATATCTCGTGAACTGTACACCCGAATTTGATGATTTTTTTTTTTTATGTATAAGCGTTTTGTTTTTTTACATAGGCCATTTATAGTTATTTTTTAATTTGTTATGATTTATCTCTGATATTTAAGAGAAACTAAAAAATTAAAAGTGAAAAAATGAGGTCTTTGACTTGCCGATACAGAATTTTTTGTAGAATCTAGATTTCTAGAACGTAGAAAAAATAGTATTCAATCATTTAAAACATATGAAGAAATTCGGTTTAGCAGTTTTGGAAATACAAGTGATAAAATCCCAAAATTGCCACGTGTATACAATGTTAACTAATCATGAGGAAGTATTGTCCCCATAATTGGCAGTGTTTTTTCCACTGCTCATCTTTGTTTGTTAACACATCGTGCTATGTGTCTTCGTCTTAAGCTACAGTCTTGAATTCTTGAAGATAATCCCACATCCTTTTTATCATTCTCTCTTTCTCTCTCTCCCCTTTTATCTCTCACTCTCTCTCTCTTCCTCTCTCTCTCTCTCTCTTGCTGCTTGTTTTTTGTCCGCCATGAAAAAATCTTTGAAAAGAGAGAAATGTTATAAAATCTAATGTTCTTTTCCAACTCTTTCTATATCTTTCTCTTTCTTTCTCTCTCTCTCTCTCTCTCTCTCTCTTTCTCTCGCTCTTTCTTATATTTTACTTCCTTGTTCAAGTTGAACATAGATAAATATTGTCCTAAAATTAACTTCATATTAAAGTCAAAAAGTTATCATATTTGTGTCAATCCCTTTCGTTGATATCACAACTACTCAAACTCACGCTACTGAATCCACGCTACTGAAACCGGGACTTGAACGGCAATAGGTGAGTTCGGTGCGAAGATTACCCGCACCTTTTTCGCATGTATGAATTCGGTGCCGCCGAAAAAAGGTCATGTATGAGTTCGGTGCGGTCCTAATGACTTATAAATTGATTGTTTTTTTTATAATGTACTCTGTTGCTTGTTAACAGTCATCCTGCTGTTATTAAGTCAGTAGATTATGTTGTAGACAGTTACATTCAGCAAGGCTGTCCATTTCCTCCTTGAAGGCCATGCCTAGGGTTAATAGTAGGGTTAGGTAAAATACAATGAAGGCCATGCCTTGGGTTTATAGTAGGGTTAGGTAAAATACAATGAAGGCCATGCCTTGGGTTTATAGTAGGGTTAGGTAAAATACAATGAAGGCCATGCCTTGGGTTTATAGTGGGGTTAGGTAAAATACAATGAAGGCCATGCCTTGGGTTTATAGTAGGGTTAGGTAAAATACAATGAAGGCCATGCCTTGGGTTTATAGTAGGGTTAGGTAAAATACAATGAAGGCCATGCCTTGGGTTTATAGTAGGGTTAGGTAAAATACATTGAAGGCCATGCCTATAAGGAAAAAAATACTATAATTACCTGATCATCAGGGCAAGTACCAGGGCACCGAATTCATACATGACCTTTTTTAGGCGGCACCGAATTTATACATGACCTTTTTTAGGCGGCACCGAACTCATACATCTTTTTATTTTCCGCACCGAACTCATACGTAGCCACTTGAACCACCGACCTTCAGGTTACAAGTCCGTCGCCTTATCGATCAAGCTACTGAGGTCGGTAATTAACTTCATATTCAGTCAAAGGAAGAAATAAGAAAAATCCGATATAAATAATAAAAATTCAACAAAATAACTTACATTATTTTACAGGGATTAGGCGATGTAGAATATCGAAAAGGCACAGCTCGGCATTTCCAGCTAGGAATTTCCTGCTCGGAATCACAGCTCGGAATTTCCAGCTAGGAATTTCCTGAAACAGAAGTAGAACACATGGAGTCACGGACTGACGGACCCCAGTTGCTTGATTGATAAGGCGGTGGACTCGTAACCTGGAAGTCGTTGGTTCGAATCCCATAATTATCATAGTAACCACAAAAATATCATACTTTACAAATAGCCAAAGCCAAATAAAAATGGGTTAGGATGGGTCCTCTATAAAAAAGAAAAGAAAAATAAAACAAATAATTTATTTATTTCCTTATTTTATAGGATAAGGTAAGTAATTATACTGTAGTAAAGCACCAGGGAACATCGATATCATTGTTAAGAAACCCCCAAATCATTAGCTAGAGTTCATGGCTGGTTCTCTACACCAGTATACTCCTATGTAAAATCACTGAAGATAAGTAACGTTGATTAAGGTTTGGACCTGGTGGGCGACCATTTATGTTCATGTTTTTCAGGAATTGTGCGTAAATATAATGCGATTTATTATCTAAACATACATTGGATAATATTACCTATTAAATAAATTGGGAAAATAAAACCTCCATTGGCTGGGAATTGTACCAGCTACCCACATTAACCTTACCCAGCCTGGGTAGGGCCAGAAATGCCAGCCTCACGAGTTTGTGGAGGGAACAGAATTTTCTCCAAAAAGTCTGCTCCAACCAGGGATCGAACTCGGGATCTCTGGACTACGGGCAGTAGTCACAACCATTACGCCACGGAGGCTGGCATAAGCTCAGCTTTATAAAACAAAAATAACAACTAAATTAAAATGAGTAAGTATTTCAAAAGTGCTCCTCCTAGTCAAGGGTCCCTACACAGGCATCCACTCCTACAGCCTCCCGGGATGACGTATATCTTGCACCCACACCTAATATATGTAGCATCTCCCTAAGACACCGGTACATTGAAGGGATGCGTCCTATCCCCCATCAGACCTATCTCATAGACCCCTTCTACTTCTGATTGAATATATCAGATAGCTTGATCCCTGTGGAGTGTTGACCCTAATAGCAGGTGTATTCTGTCAATTCTGCTTGAGGATCCGTTGGTTCGAATCCCACCAAATGCATGAATTTTTTTGATCAAGTATTTGAAAAATTGGTTGATCACATGACTATGGTTGTTGTTGAATAATGCATTTTTTTTTTTTTTTTTAAAGATGAGTGTTTCACAGCCGTTTTTATTTCGTAGCCATGAAACAGGAGCTACTGTAGACGCTTGTGGTCTGTGTTGTAGCCTACCCATCCCGTAGTATGCCTCCCCTCCGATGGGCGAGAAGTGACACAATACTTCCCAATTAGGTGCTGGGTCAACACGAGCGCACCGGAAGGTATCCCTTACAAACAATTGTAACCAAATTAAGAATACAAATTTTTGTCGGCACGGGGGATCGAACCCGGGACCTTCCGCATGGCAAGCGAGTGCTTAACCACTGAGCTAATCGCGCGCTCATAAAGTACATACATACATTAAATTGTTATTAATTAACAATTTAATCGATCAAGTTTTATTTACCATAGAGTACATAGATTATTTACATCATCATCATCGTAGTGTGGCGTCATCGTGAACGATTGTAGCCAAACAGTGGAGGAATGACTCATCACTTCTACCACTGTCTAATGTCTATACAAGGAAGCTCATAATTGACAAGGGCCCCCAGAACCAAGCCAATGCTAGTCTACTCCCTGTTTAGAGTGCCCCAGCCAGACATTATTTACATAGAATTTAAAAATAATAAAATAAAACTTGATCAAGAGCGGTGATGATGCCTACGGCATTCTATTCCACTGTTATGACTCTTTCTACAGGGTGTCCCGTATACAGATGCAAATATTTTGAGGGTAGGTTCAGCCCACCGTGGACTATCATATGAGCGAAACTTGCAGTGGGGCATTTTGCTTCGTTAAAGAGTTATGGCCAAATCCCTGTTTTTCCCACAGGTCTAGAGGTCACTTGGATCGATGCACGTTTTTAAAGAAATGATAGCCAGTAAGTAATTTTTGACTTCATGTATGGATAGTCATGCATATTTCCCTTGAAATGCAGTTGGTTGCATAAAAAAATATTGAAAGACCAGAGAGATATTTAATCATAAGTTCAATACTTTTCTAAAATTTGATTTTTCCCTGTTTTCCCTTTCGTGAATTTAGAGTACTTCTACAATTGCAATTCTGCGTATCACTAGTTAAAAAAATACCCTATTATGTTTAGTTTTATAAAAAAGAAAGCTCATTTATATTACTTTAAAGATCATGGAACGCAGTACACACAAAGCTCAAAAAACACTTCTGAATCATGATGGAAAATTCAAAGTTGGCTGAATTTTAACAGAATTGGCGCGTAATTTGAGGTATAAATACACTGCTCTGGGATGTTTAACAGAGGGAAATTGATCATTCACAGTGGTCGGTCGGTGTGAACTTTTATGTGAATGCGGTTACGGAATCACAGGGTTATCATGAGGAAAAATGAGAGAGGCTGCAACGAAAGCAGCAACCAGTGGTGTAATTATGGAAAAAGAATACACATGGAGAAAGACTCTGTGCTACCAACAAAAATTATGATTTTGTTTTTAGAAGTAAAAATAAAAATATCATTTTTGTGTTTATCACAATCATGATATCAAAAACATAACAAATAGTGCCGAAAATTAACCTTGGGTAAAACTCGAACATCCAACCTTAGGGTTACTATTACTATTAATACTTTATTTTTATTTTATAAACAATTGGGCCAAGCTTTCTTTACATTTTTTTTACAATGAACATGGTAACAATTTGTGAAATAAATATAAACAAAGACTGATCAAGGGTGGTGATACAGTGATACATGTTTGTAGTTTATTGATAAACTACAAACATGATACATTCTGCAACACAGGACATGAAATGAAAAGAACCCAAAAGAATATGTAGCGAACCAAGGGCGAGGTTTAAAGCTTGTGGCTTTCTCTTCCACCGAACAAATTGATCGCCTTGTTATTTTAACTATTAGATTTGATTGATATAGTTGGTTAATAGAACTAATTGTACTCAGAAAATTTTCATTTATAATACTTGCAGTTGGCACAAAAATAGTCACACAGACCGCTTCAGGCATCGACTGTTCTTCAAAATGCAATAGCGCCCAGATTCAAAATTTGAAAGATGTGTTTCTCTCGTTCTGGTGCCGTTTGATAAGGCGTATCTCATTCGTTCCTTCACGCGTCTGAAAGAACTTTGTATTTATTGAAACAAAATAGCAAAGGGTATTTTTTTACCTAGTGATACGCAGAATTGCAATTGTAGAAGTACTCTAAATTCACGAAAGGGAAAACAGGGAAAAATCGAATTTTAGAAAAATATTGAACTTATGATTAAATATCTCTTTGGTCTTTCAATATTTTTTCATGCAACCAACTACATTTCAAGGGAAATATGCATGACTATCCATACATGAAGTCAAAAATTACTTACTGGCTACCATTTCTTTAAAAACGTGCATCGATCTAAGTGACCTCTAGACCTGTGGGAAAAACAGGGATTTGGCCATAACTCTTTAACGAAGCAAAATGCCCCACTGCAAGTTTCGCTCATATGATAGTCCATGGTGGGCTGAACCTACCCTCAAATTATTTGCATCTGTATACGGGACACCCTGTATAATAGTTCTACGATTTGAGTAAGCTCTTAAATGGAATAAAAATACAGTAAGCCAGAGTCGGTGGCGCGTTGCATGAATGTACCGGTTCTCGTAGGATCACCGAAGTTAAGCAACGTCTAGCGAGGTAAAGACTTCGTCATGTTGGCATTCTGGACCAACTCAGACTGGGTGAGGTTAATTTAGGTAGTAGGTTTGTGAATTTCCTGCGAATGGAGGGTAACACCCCCGTCGTGATATGACCAATGACCATGCAGTTGAAAGCGACGTTAAAGCCAAATTTTTAATTAAAAAAAATACAGTAGAATCCCGCTGACTCAAAAATCAACGGTCATTTTGAGTTAACTAAAAAAATCAAGGGTCATTTTATGTTAACTAAAAAATCAAGGGTTATTTTGAGTTTACTAAAAAAATCAAGGGTCATTTTGAATTAACTAAAAAAGATTAAGGGTCGTTTTGAGCTATCGATAGTTTCAACCTATCGGGAATTCGAGTAAAATAAATAAATAAATGTGTTTCGATATCACAATTTTAGTGGGTATCGTCGAATTATAGGACTTTTCCATATCTTTAATATCCCAATATCTTATTTCTGCCTATCATTCCGACACTGGTACCTGCTCACATTAAAGCAGCTACTCATTTTTTCTCACGAGGTATGAGTGGACCCCGAAGACCCAAGTACAAAGCAGAAAAAATCCTGCCCTGCCGAGGATCGAACCCAGGTCACCGTGCGTGCAATGCCTAGGGCGCTAACTCACTCTGCCACGGTGACTATGGATTTGAGTTAGCGAGATAATTCTGTTATAATAACAGATAACACGTTAACTACATACAACTTCTAATAAATCATTAGTGGAATGTTCGAAAGAAAATGATTAATATTACAAATAATAAATTTTATTTTTCACTTTCAAACATAGATATTTTCCAGAAGATAAGGAATACCTATTAATTTATGCAGGTTTGAATAGATCTGAGATAGGAACTGCAGTGCAAAGTAAGTAATCTCCCTAAGGTATCTATGAATAGTCTCTAGGTATACATCCTTTAATCAATCACTTATAGAAGTCGCAAATACAGGTAAAATGACATTTGTAAATCTTATCCATTAATAATAATATTGCGAAAAGATAAATTATAAGCACACCATCACCACTATCATATTTCAAAGTTCATCTTCAGAACTGGAAGTCACCGGTTCTCGTAGAATCACCAAAGTTAAGCAACGTCCAGCAAGGTGAATACTTCGCAATGCTGGTATTCCGGCCCAACTCGCCCCGCAATGCTGGGCGAGGTTAATTTGAGTAGCTGGATTGTGAGTTTCCAGCGAATGGAGCGTAAAATTCCCGTCGTTAAATGCGACCATGCAGTTTGCTGGCGCTTCACTCGTTACAGCCATTGTGACGTCATCCTTCCCCTCCATCACCCTCCCCTCTCCCCCTCTCTCACTCCCCTCCCCCACTCTCCTTACCCCCATCCTTTTAGTGCAAGCTTTGCCAAGGATTTGACCTCTTATTGATCGTTAGAAGGAAATATGGTGCGCATCTGAGATGAGGAGGAAGAAGAAGAAGAGAAGATCTCAAGAAGAAGAAAAGAAAAGTAGGAGAAGGAGGAGGAGGTGGAGAAGCAGGAGGAGGAGGAGGCGAAGGAGAAAGAGGAGAAGGAAGAGGAGAAGTAGGACGATAAGAAGAAGAAGGAAGATGAGGAGAAAGAGGAGGAGGAGGAGGACAAAGAGGAGGAGGACTAGTAGAAGGAGGAAAAGGAGGAGGAGAGGAGGAGGAGAAAATAGAAAAATTCTCTGCTCAGTCAGGGAATGTTGAAAGAAAAGGGGAAAAACTTCCTTAAAGGAAAATGGAAGAGGGTACACATTTTTCAGAACATTCTTTTTATTTTTAGGGACTGTCCTTACACGGCTACAAAAAACATCATGCGATGTCGTTTTACACTGAAAGTTAGAGGAAGAATTTTCCGAGCCACTCCAGATGCTCCTACATAGTTATTTTTTTCATTTTGCTTTAACGTCGCTTTCAACTGCATGGTCATATCATGACGGGGGTGCTACCCTCCATTCGCAGGAAACTCACTAACCTGCTGCCCATATTAACCTCACCCAGCCTGGGTTGGGTCGGAATGCCAGCATCACGAAGTCTTCATCTCGCTCAACGTTGCTTCACTTCGGCGATTCTCCGAGAACCAGTGCATTCAACGCGCCATCGACGTTGGCAAATAGTTTTTAGTGCGTACTTCCAGTAGTATGAAATAGCGTCGATCGCAATGGCGCTGGCGTGGCGACTTTGTTTTTTTTTTATATTTCTCTATTTTTTTTTCCATTTTATTGTACATATTGTTTCCATTTTTTTCATTGTTTAAATAATTATTTGTATTGTACATTATGTCCATTTATATCTAATAAAATGTAAAATAATAATAATAATAATAATGCACTGACAAGCAGGATCACCGAAGTTTCGAGTATGCAACGTCCAACGAGGTGAAGATTTCGTGATGCTGAAATTTCGCCTCAACCCAGGCTGGGTGACTTGGGTGAGGTTAATGTGAGGAGCAGGTTTGTGAGTTTCCTGCGAATGGAGGGTAACACCCCCGTCGTGATATGACTAGATGAAAGCGACATTAATCCCCCCCCCCCCCCCCCCAAAAGAAGTAGTATGAAATGTTTATGGTAATTAGGGAGCATCTTCACAATTTTCGTGGGTATTAATAAAAGCCTTCTATGTGTCTTTTGTATTTTTTTATAGCGTTACCTGCGTCATTAGTATTCCATTAAGTACACCATGCAGACACCAGTTCTTGTTCTGTCACTGAGGTTAAGCATCGTTCAGCGAGGTTATGATAGGACTTAAATTCGAATCCACGTGATGCTGACTATTCCCAGCCCCACTCAGGCTAAGTGAGGTTAATCAGATGAGTAGCTGGTTTGTGAGTTTTCAGCGAACGGAGCATAATATATGACCAATTGACCATGCAGCAGTTGAAACATGAGAGAGAAATACAGAAGAGGCGAATGAAAAGTGATAGTAAGGAAAAGAATAAATGTGAAAAATTAGGGAAAGAAGAAAAAGGAAGGAATGAAAAAAGGATGAAAGGGAGATACAGAAAGGAATATGAAAGATAAGGGAATGAAAGGGAGATAGCAGAGAAGGAATATGAGAGAAAAAGAATGAAAGGGAGATAGCAAGAGAAGGAATATGAGAGATAAGGAATCAGGGAGAAATGACGAATAAAGGGAGGAACAAAAAAAAAACTTACTGCCCTGCTCATTGCTGATATTGGTGTGAAAACTTTCTGGAACTTTGGAATGAAACATGGAAAATAAATGAGTGGCAGGTATGGGGTTGAAAAGAAGAGGAAGAAAGAAAAAAATGGAGGAGAGGGAGAGAGCAGAGAGAAGAGAGAAGAGAGGCAGAGGAGAGAGAGAGAGAGCAGAGAGAGAGAGAAAGAGAGAGAGAGCGAGAGAAGAGGGAGGAAATAATGTTTTGCAGGATTTTCATTCGCATTTAGAATAATGAAATGAAAATGAAGAAAAATAGCGAAAAAATTTGCTTGCAAAAAATAATATACAGTCATATTTAAAAAATAAATAAATAAATTAGCTGTATGGGGTTTTTGCCCCAATGATAATGCCATAAAAAATGTACTTTCAATATTAAATTAATTATTTATGTAGTAGCTTGCATCAATAATTTAGGATTCTTTTGTCATTCAGTCTTGTTATAGGGTGTTCGATTCCCGTTCTGTGCCTTTTTTTATACATGCCAGTTTGGTTAGTTTGATAGAATACATACCTAGTTATTTTTATTACAACACTCTTTAGTGGCTGGTAACCACCAAGCGAGGTTAATTCTCAAAGCATTTTCTACCACCTAACCCTCTGAAATACCAAGCTAGTTTGGTATGTATGTATACATTTATATAAAATCCATTTACATTTCCGACTTACGACATTTGTCCGAAATTGTATTTTTTGATATTAATATTCTTTTCATCCATTGTAAATAACAAAAAATGTAAATAAATAAAAGTTATTTGTTGAAAAAAAAAAAAAAAAAGTTCGTAAAAATGTATCCCTATTTGACACAGAGTCTAAATATTCCAAATAGGACGACAGCCATAATAAAATTGTGACAAAGTGGCGATTCTTTTTTTTTATAGGTTTAACGTGTTTTTCACGACGGAAGTGTTACCCTCCATTCGCAGGAAACTCACAAACCTGCTACCTCACCCAGCTTGTGTTGGACCGAAACGCGAGGTTACGAAGTATTCACCTCGCTGATTGTTACTTAACTTCGGTGATTCTACGAGAACCGGTGCATTCAACGCGCCATGGACGCTCGCTAGCAAGATCATCATTCTTGTAACGGCAATAGGTGAGTTCGGTGCGAAGATTACCCGCACCTTTTTCGCATGTATGAATTCGGTGCCGCCGAAAAAAGGTGATGTATGAGTTCGGTGCGGTCCTAATGACTTATAAATTGATTGTTTTTTTATAATGTACTCTGTTGTTTGTTAACAGTCATCCTGCTGTTATTAAGTTAGTAGATTATGTTGTAGACAGTTACATTCAGCAAGGCTGTCAATTTCCTCCTTGAAGGCCATGCCTAGGGTTAATAGTAGGGTTAGGTAAAATACAATGAAGGCCATGCCTTGGGTTTGTAGTAGGGTTAGGTAAAATACAATGAAGGCCATGCCTTGGGTTTATAGTAGGGTTAGGTAAAATACAATGAAGGCCATGCCTTGGGTTTATAGTAGGGTTAGGTAAAATACAATGAAGGCCATGCCTTGGGTTTATAGTAGGTTAGGTAAAATACAATGAAGGCCATGCCTTGGTTTATAGTAGGGTTAGGTAAAATACAATGAAGGCCATGCCTTGGGTTTAAAGTAGGGTTAGGTAAAATACAATGAAGGCCATGCCTTGGGTTTATAGTAGGGTTAGGTAAAATACATTGAAGGCCATGCCTATAAGGAAAAAAAAACTATAATTACCTGATCATCAGGGCAAGTACCAGGGCACCGAATTCTTACTGACCTTTTTAGGCGGCACCGAATTCATACATGACCTTTTTTAGGCGGCACCGAACTCATACATTTTTTTATTTTCCGCACCGAACTCATACGTAGCCCTTGTAACTACATCCATAGTAGAGCTTAAATTAACAAGAAAAATACACAATTTTAATTATTGTTTTTTTTTTTTTTTCTTTGATGTAGGCAAAGCATTTTGAGCTTCCAAAACACGTTCTTGGGGTTGGGTATATTCAACACATCAACTTTCCTAGTGACTTTTTTGACAAGAAAGTGATGAATTGATGATCTAAAAATATCTCAAATAAAAAGAACAAACAAAATTTATAATTATTATAAAATATTCAAGATTTTAGTTTATTTATATTCATTAATGTATAATATTTCATATAATATTATAATGTAGTTTTTTTTTTAATAAAAAGAGTTTCCAAAAGGATCAAAATTTACGTATTTCAAGGTTTCTGATTTGTTTTCGAGATAACGGATGCAAAATGATAAAAAGAAGATAAAATGAAAAGAGTTGTTCATTATTTATTTATGTTTAGCAATACTAGAACTTATTGAGATACATGGGTAGGGTACATGGAGAAGTAGGTACGTTGTAAGATGGTGGATATCATCAAGTATTGGCGTTTCAAATTTGCTAATGTCATCAGAAATTCTCTGGTTAAATCGGGAATTGAAGCGGAGACCTCATGATGGTTGATCGTACTTATAAATATGTGGTTCAAGGATGAGCCAACTTTGAAATAAATTTGGCTGGAGCCCATCACTCCCCCTCCAGCTGTAGTTAAGGTGTCTACAGCAACAACAATACATAACTCCAAGGGATTTAAAAATATTTATATATGTATATTAATTTATTGTTAGGAGAACTTGAGATTAGCCATTTCAAACCCAATAAAGAGTTACCTGCTCATCGCTAATGTAGTAATGTCTTGAACATAATATGAATAGAAAGCAACGGAAAAAGGAAAATAGCAATATCTTTACAAATTGATGATAAATGTCTTTGACCTACAATTGATTGATACTTAGCCAAATATTTGGACAGGAACAGAAACAACAAAAATGTTGCAGCAAACTACAAAAGAAAAAGGTAAAATACTTTACATTGTTTATAAAAGTGAAATCTAGGATCATCCTGGCCCAAACCCTTTTAATCCTTTAATACCAACATTTTTATTAGAGAAATAAAACCAAATTCTCCTTTCAATCATTCGCTTTCTATCAAAATTACTTTCTCTTTTTTTGTTCTAAATAAAATTCGCAGGTGAATCTTTTATTAGAAAAAAGATTAGCTGTAACTCTTTACCGTGTGACATGGGTTTGAAATTCAAGGACATGGCTTCAAAGTAAGAGTTAGTAAAGCAAGGTACAAACTTAATTTCTATTTCTGAGCTATCAAATTCAAAAAGGCATTGTTTTACGTAGTTCATTTACTGAAGGAATACCATTTTCTTAATTTGAATCATTTAAACTTTAATCTTAAAAAATATTTTTTTTATGCAAGTGAGACAAAATGCTAATATGCTTCGGATATTAACTAAAACTCTTAGAAAACAAAAATGGAGTATAAATTTTACATTACTCATTACAGTAAAGGTATCCGGGTTATTTAATCTGGCAATTATTGAATGATGGCAAAATGATTTTCATTGAACAGTTGCTTATCTCAATTTTGGATGTTTTCACTCCTCATGAATAAATAGTTATACTTATTTCTAATATTTTATTCATTAAATTTTCGAACTTCTGAAAATAAAAAATTAAAACCAAAAACTTGGGTTGAAAAAATTATCATTCTTGCGAACAAAAAAGTAAACGGCTTTTTCAAGAATGAGAGAAAACACCTTTGAAAATTGTAGGAGCAGGTAATAACTAAAGATATATTGTATGTCAGCTTTCTATTACAAATTAAAATCAAAGTTGTGAAACATTATGAAACTTAGTGAAAACTCAAGATTCTAAAGATTAAAATAAAAAGATGTCAGAAATTAACCAATAAAAAACGGTTCGTTAAGAAGAAATGGAATTTCGGTACAAAGATGAACAGAGAAATAAGAAGAGTTCAAACAAAACAAAAGACAAACTTAAAAAGGAGATAATCAACGATTTTAACAAAAATGAAAAGAAGGAGAGAACAAATCGAAAGTCCTATAATTTAGATCCTAATTGAATACTTTTATGTTCATAAAAATCTGCCTGCTAATGTCTGTTGGAAACTGACGTGGAATAGCGTAGACTGATTGATATCAAAGTTATCATAATTGTGTTAATCACTATCGTGATAACACAACTACTCAATCTCGCTTTACTTAAATCTACGCTCAAACCGGGACTTGAATCATCGACCTCCAGGTTACGAGTCCAAGGACTTATCGATCAAGTTACTGAGGTTGGTGATTGATATCAAAGAGATCCATTTGCTTTTTGTAATAGCCAAAATATATTTAGGTAAATTAAAATAAAATAATACTATTGGTAAAAATGAGAGGGGTTGATAAAGGTAAATTTCAATTGAAACGTTCAATGTTTATTCTAAAATCAAAAATCGTTCTATTTTATTAAAATTTTGAAAATCATGACACAAAAGTTACTATGCCTAAGACGGATAAGTAGGAGTCTACTCAAAATACTCCTTAGTTTATCAATTAAAATAGGTACTAAATTTTAAAATATTATTAATAATATATTATTACGAATTACGTATATTATGTAAAAAGGTTATCATACAAATTACAAGACGATATAATAAAAACAAACATAGTATGTAGTTATTTAATTACAAAAGAACACCAAAGTGAACTCAGAAAAGAAAATGGATGTTGAAAAGGTCATATAAAAATAACGGATAGTATCTTTAGTTTAATTTGAAAATATTTTTTAATTTTTTACGTATTTGTGTTAACTTTTGAACCATAAGTCAGATATCAAATAAATGTGAATCATTTTTTTTTTTCTAATTTTGTTTTGTTTTACTTTACTGAAAAAGTAGCATTAAACCAAAAAAAATATATTCATGAATAGTTTTTAGTGAATACTTTAATCTTGATCATATTGGTATTTAATTTATTATGTAGCTATATCCTACATTTATAAAAATAGATTTGAAAATGTTACGGTATTTGATTCCAGAAACATTCTATAGATTAGTACATTTTTGTTTACTCAAAAGTTCAATTCTAAATAATACTGTCTCCTAGCAAATCTTTTCACACCATGGTATTGAGAGTACATACAAAACAAAATAATAATAAAAACAATGAAACAAAAACAAAATTTCAATCACGCCAACAAATGAGATGAAAAAATAAATGAAAGTTTATTTACAATAAACAAAAGAAAAGGAAAACATTATTTCTATATTTTTTATACAAAAGTGACAGTTTTCTGTATCTCTTTAAAGAGGAAATAAAATCAGGATATTCAAGATTTTCAATTCTGTATAACTTCTTGAGATGACATACTTTGGTAAATTTGCTAGAAACAACAAAAACATACTTTATCAGATCAGTGCACATTTTCTGTCTGAACTTTGAGAACTTCATTGTATCAGCAATGAACACAAAGAATAAATATAGTACCAACACATAAGAGATTTTCAAAACAGGAGCTTCCAGTTGACCCAAATGAAATTCAATCATTGGGTTTTATGAATAACATAGATCACAGTATTTTGAATGATAGAATCATAATTTGAATGATAGGATCATAATTATATTATGTATGTTCGATTTTCGAATACTTGTGTCCAGTAATTAATATTGATTTTACAAATCACAACACAAAAGTACAAGTTAATTCGCACAAATTTACAAAGGTCTACAAAGGATACCGCCGATAAAACATTTTGGTGCCATCGATTTTCATCAAACACTTCAATTAAGAGAACAGAATTGAAAGTTGAAAACCTGTCAAAAGTCAACATAATGAACAAAAGTAGACACTATAAGAATGAAAGAGACATACTAGAGAAACAAAGAGACTATTCAAACTTTATAAACTAATGAAAAATAAATGTACAGACATTGGTTGAGAAATTGCATTGAAAAATAATGTTTTTTAATTAAATATTATTACATACCATACCTAATTACGTATATAATGAGTTTCTAAACTTGATTTGTTCTGAAAATTTAGGTGTTTGTCCAAGGACGCAAAGCGAGAAATGTTTTTTTTCGGATGACAAATATATCCAATTGCTGTATTGAAGAAAGTTGCCAACATATCAATAACTCTCATGCAGATATGCATATTCACAGAAAATATGGCACTCATTGATTTTGATTGATCTCATCAATCCGTTAATAACTTTCTTTGTGTCAAACTTTGTGTTGGTCAAACCTGACCGACACAAAGACACCACTATTAGCAGCTGTGTGAACAGATGGAACACAAAACAAAAGAAATTAGACGCACTTGACAATCACTTTCTTTTTTTATTGCTCCGATTTCAGAAAAAAATAATTTATTAGGAAATCAGGTAACCTTTTGAACAGCTTTGGTTTCTGGCCAGTCTGTGCAAAGAGGTTAATGCTAACAAAGAGGAAGCAACTGTTCATTAAACACCAAATATTTTTATAAGACAATTGATAAATTTGAAACCATGAATTTACTTTAATTATTAATTATCTTGTCCACTAGAACTCTGGAAAAGAGACAACTGAAGCTTGTCTCATTATGATTTGTGTACTGTCACAAAATTTTAATAAAATAATACATAATAGCATTTTATAAATTAAAAAAAAGTACATTGTCAAGTGTTAATCTCATTCCCTTCTATGGGTGAATACTAATTTGGATGAGGTTCCACTTCAAACAAACACTCTGCTCCAAACTCCATGAACAAAATGATTTTAGTAACTTAAAAAATTACATAATATGGATCAATAGAAAACCCATAATTAATTTATAATCATGGATTTTAGAATGCAATTGTGGAAAGAATTTCAATTTTTTGGTGACATTCTAACTTCTAACTCTTGGGGGCTGTGCTGAAGTCAATTTAAACCATCAATTATTTTTGTAAACAGTTCCATTTGGAGAGAACTTACAGCCGTATTTATGTAAAGAGAATTTTGTCTGATCAATGTCTCAAGCACGGTATTGACCAATATTATTAAAGGACATCAGGCTTAAGACATTGCTCAGGCGGCGTTTTTTGTTCATAAATACGGCTGTTAGTTGAAGTGGAACCAAAGACATCACACTGTTTAGGACTGGACTTTGTGACCACCGCCTTGAGGAGATCTGAGTTACTCTTGTCGAGTCCTCCCATCATGGACTGGTGGTGGGAATGGTGGTGAGAGTCCTGCATCTTGGCGTGCTTCTCCTGCTTGATGCGGTCCTGTTCCTCTCTCTCCCGCCGCGCTTGCTCATTAATCTCCTTCACGGCCCGAAGTTCCTTCTTCAGCTTCATGCGCCGATTCTGGAACCAGATCTTGATCTGCCGCTCGGTCAGACACAGCGCATGCGCGATCTCTATCCTCCGCCGACGCGTCAGATAGTGGTTGAAGTGGAACTCTTTTTCGAGCTCGAGGGTTTGGAATCGGGTGTACGTCTGGCGGCCTCTCCGTCGTGGACAGCCGTTGGGACCTGGGGACAGAGGAAGATGGGGATGGTTAGAGGATATTTTTTTTTTTTTTTCGTCATATCTGTGTTAATCACTTTCGTGATGTCACAACTACTCAAACTCGCTTACTAAATTTTCTGAAACCGGGACTTGAACACCGACCTCAGGTAACAAGTCGCTGCCTTATCGATCAAGCTATGAGGTCGGTTGTTAGAGGATATAGTCGTCACATCAACCACAAGAGAAAGTTTCCAGAAGCTAAGCCAACTGATGAACGCTGCTGTGTGGACAGTTTCATACTATGGTATTTAAATTCAGTTATGTGATTGGCTGTTACATTGGTAATAACAACACTATAGTGACAGTCTCCGCTTTGGCGTCATTTAGCTTCGTGTTTTTTAATTCTTTTGGAGCCACCTTGGCTCTGCTGTATTGTAATTTCTGATAAGTTTATTATACTGCCATAGTTTTTAGGATAAAGTCTCTTCTGTTTTAATACAGTTTGAATCACTATTGTGCGCACAGGTGCAGAAATATTATTGAATTTAGCCAACAAACCGTTAGACTTATTTTCTCAGTCAGCTAATAAAATCTTTAATCAGGAAACAAATGAAAACCGTCAGTAAATAGTAATCCAGTAGTATGGACTGTAGTAATACAGTAGAATGTGTTTAAACTTGGTTGAAAAATGGGAAAAAATGAGAAAAACCGACAGGCTTATCTATTGCAACAATTACCCGCTCAGTTAGAAATATTGGCGAGATAAGTATTTAAAAAATACTAAAAGAAAAAGAATAATAGCCCTGAAAAGCAATAAAACGATAATGGCTTACGATAATCGTTGTAATCACCGATGTAATTTTTTCTTCCTTCAAATAAGCAATAAAAAATATCATTAATTACATGGTACTCATTGATGGAGGCTCGGGTACTGACACTCTAGTAATTGTAAAAGTTATAATGAAGAATTTCATGTTAATTTAACGTCCAATTTATCTTATTCCCAAACAGTAGGTACAAACTAATTGCATTGAATTAATCAAAATATCATTATGTACTACAATCATTAGTAGGTAGATTTATACTTTTATTTGTTTTATTTAACCTTAAACGTTGTTAGGATACTTATAAATATTGAGAACATTTCTGTGATTCACATCAAGATTAGTTCAATTTGCCTTTGTTATATTTCAAGTCCATTTTAATGGTGCCTGAATGCACATATATCAGGCAAACAAAAACGAACTAAAATGAATGTCAATTTGAAAAAAGACTCTCCATTGCCTGAGACAGTACAGTAGTCAGAACTATGACAAAACTACTCCCTGAGACCTGACTATCCTTAAGAGTTGACAGAGCCGCCAATCCGGTGTAACAACATACCAGATTGTTTCTTTTTGTTTAAGAATCATTATTTTATTACTAGCGCTGGCAATTTTCTTAACGTTTCTGTTGACCTTTTATTACTTTGTTTCAGTTATTATTACTCGCTGTCGTATTGTTGCTGTGTATAAATATGGTTTCTTGTAGTCAACTTTTACGACTTCTCTCAAATTGGTTCTCGTGAACTGGCAGATCCCATTGGTTGGATGTTTCGCTCAGGATGATGGTGGCGTTTACTATTATTGCTGCTCGCTATCGCTCGGCGATTCCAGTAAGTTTTATTTCTTACTTTAAAAACATGAGAATCCGATTTTTTTAGTGCACCTTTTCTTGTAGCTTGAGTAAATCAAGAGTCACTCAGTCCCATTCGAGATATGAGCTTCTATATTTTGTACATGTAGAAATAATTTTTGAGCAGTTTAGCCAATGTAGCCGTTGGGAGGTGGATGATCTCCAGGCTTTCTCATCAGGTTGAGGAAATCTTGGAACAGCGGTCAGAAAACAAAAAATGTTTTTAGCTCGGTACAAAGTGAGTTATTTTGTGTTCAATGCTGCAAGCGTTTTGGGTTGTCATCCCAATGATGAAGCTCTCAATAATGTTTTATGTTTAATATAATAAAACGATTCACTTTTGTGTTCAATAAATTGGAAATAAAAAGGATCCACCCAGTTATGTAATCAAAGGAATTAAAAAATAAAAAATGACTAACAGATTGAGCCACAATAGTGCCTATTTTTGATGGTTTGCTGAATATTCATCATAAATATTCTAACCTTCATACCGGACTCTAAAAAAAATACATGGGAATTCATCCGATTTTCTTGTACTTAGTTCATCGTATACACGCTCGTTTTGTTTTTCTTGGCGTTGCAAAACTTTCATTGTACTTAGATGTGATATTATCTGGATTTCCCAAAAAGAAATTGAGCTTAGCTTAAGAATGGAATTTTTTTAATTATACAAACATAGACTACATATTACGGAGTCATTTTCTTTAAAACACAAAACATGGAGAATGAATTTCATTTTCCCAACAATACCACACGAAACTAGCATTGGTAATTGTGCCATTAGAATTATTTCTCCACATACCAGATGAAAACAATAAATTACACATAATTTACACGTTGTTAAAATTAACATGCAAATATATGTATACTTCGGTTATAATTTTATTGTGAGTTGAAACTATGGTCAGTCCAATTAATGTATACAGTAAATTAATTTAGCAAAGAAGTTATGAATAGTAATGTAAAGTTATTATTCTACAGTATTAGATAGGAAGTTCTTTGATAACATTTTTAATATTAAAAAGTAAAATTATTTTGTAACTTTAATAAAGGGAATATTAGTAAATAGTTACACAGTTGAACGTTAAGAAATATGTGTAATTATGTAGGTTGCAGATATGAACCTTGGTTCGATTACCATTAAGAGATTTTTCACCTTATAATAATAGGACTGTTTATTCCTAATCGGTTACTATATGAATAAGAGTCTATTACTTTAGGTAGGAACCTGAGAGTCTATAAAGGTAGCATGAAAAATATGCAATCAACCCAAAAGAAGTACTTGGTTGGAATAAATAAGGTGTTTACTTTAAATTATTGTGGTCTCTTATACGCATGAAAAAAAAATTAAACTATACGCCTTGATTTGCAAGGATTCAAATTAATGTTGTATGCTGTTTGTTATCTCCATAATTTTCCAATATTTCAACTGAAATTTGTGAATTTTAAATGTTACATTTAAAAATGGAGATTTATGAAGGTAGGCTCTACAACTAAATCTTTATTTAAAAATAATTTACAGTTATTTATTTTTCTTCATAGCAGCATATCTCTTCATCGACTCTTCTTTGATAGAGGGCCATTCTTGCAAGTCGATCTGTAACGAAAAATCGCTCCCAGGAAATTTCTCTGCCACCTGTTGGTCATTCAAATTGCTGTCGTTGATCAACCAGTTCTGATAGGAAAGCTTCCTCCTCAATTTCTTCGGGTCGTAGGTGCTCAACAATTCCAGGTACTTCTGCTTGGTGAGAATCTTGTCTCTTTTGCTGCTGACAATGAAACTTTTGCTTGTATCAGGCATGTCCTGTTTTGATGTTTTCTTTGGTGATTTACTTGACAGTATATCTCCCCTGATCACCAACTTACCTGAAAAAGGATCCACGCAAAGGTCTTGCGGTTCGACAATACACATTTTAGAGTCTCGTTTACCACAAGGCCAAACCTCGATGACTCATCATCACGCACTCTGTTGAGGAAAGCATCGTCTAGCAGTTCTTTCCGACGCCGGGACACATCTTTTTCTTCATCCCTGATTCTTGCCAACTCTTCCAATTCTATTTGGCGGAGCTCTTCAATTCTCTTGTTCAAATCTTCGAACCTCTGTTTCTCGGCCTCTCTTTCTTTGATGCTCCTCTTCAGTTCTTCTTCGATAAGTTTCTTTTTCCTTTCGTGTTTTTCAATCTGCGTCAGCTCGTTCAGTTCTTGTTTGAGTAACTCTTCTCGTTGCTTTTTCAGGTCTCGCAGTTTATTGCGCTCGATTTCGTTTTTGAGCCGCTCTTCATCAAGAATCTTTTTGTTTTTCTCCTCTATTTCTCTTCTTTCCAAAGCGAGTAACCTGTCTTGCTCCTCTATTCTTCGCTTGATCATTTCGTTTACCTTCTGACGCTCTTTTTGTAATTGCCTTTGTTTCTCCAAGTCGTCCTCCATCATTTTCTGGTATAATTTCTCTATTTTCCGCTTTTCTTCATCTATGTCTGGTTTTTTTTTCGAAGATTCTCTATTTGCAATTACTTGTTGTTCTTCTCTTCGTTTCAACTCTTCGAGTAGCTTTTCACGCTGTCGAATTTCATTGTTTATTCTGTCTTTCAAGTCTCTTGTGCTTTCCTTTTTTCTCACGGTTGTAGTCATTGATGTAGCGCTCAATCTCTTCACTGATGATTCTGTCTTCGGTTTCTTTGCTCAACGCTTTCTTTTCCCGAGCATCATCTATGTTGTTTAGGGAAGAAGGGTTCCTCATCCAAACACCAGGTTTGTAATCAGGATGCTTGTCCAAGTACTCTTGGTCCACTTCATGTGATTTCTTTACAGGCTTTATTGTTTTTGGATTTTTTTGATCTACTTTTGACTTTGATGATTTTCGACTATCCATGTAAGTTTATGGTGAGTACAATTCTTGTGTCGTCCTTATACTTGGATACTCTTGTGTTTTTGTTTCTGTTCGAGTTTAATCTTATCTATATGTGTTTCAATGTTTATGCTTTAAGAGTAATGTTAATTATGTTTAGTTATTAATTGGTGTGTTTTAATTATTTTCATAGTTGTGTACGAGCTTTGAGTTTAAATGGACTGATTTTATTTCTTGGCCAATGGTTTTCTCCAGCCTATCTAGGAAACGAAAATCCGATGCCTCGGTTTTCAACTACACGTTTTGCAACAATTAAAATTATTACAAATCGGAAAAATATTCTAAAACAACCATCTTGGGTTAAAAACTTAACAGTTCTTTAATTTGCATCTCTTATAGTAAAGTCACTCTGTGCTGTTTTTCTCTAGCACAAATTCTCAAATATAACTTTTACTGTGCATAAAAAAGGCAACAGAATAAAATGAAAACAAAAGAAGAAAATATAAACAACGAGTCTTAAATCATGAACTGTATTATAGTGTGATAAGGCGACCTTATTCACTGCTACTAAAAACCTCCTTGTTATCTCTCCTTCTTTCAAAATAAAATGCATTTCTTGTTGCATACTTCGCCATTTTTCTGACAATGAAGGGATTTTTATGCAGAATTCATTTGATCTTTAAAATAAGTTAAGAGCTATTAAATAAAATAATTTACAATCAAAATGTTTGCAGTTTCATGCAAACACAACATTTCATTTTCTTCACATACATTATTTATGAAAACAAACAAAATTAACTATTGTTGCAACGGAGACATTATGCAAAACAAAGGATTATTATAGAAATTTATTTATCAAAGCAACTCTACTTTATATAAATATAAATACATAATGATAATAAATGCGTACACTAGTGCATATACCTATCTACAGTATGTTTCAGAAAAGGTGGCCACCCCCTCGTAACTTTTGAACGCGACGGAATTTTTCAACTCTGTAAAGTCCTAAGTATAGGAAGTGCCCTATGGCCCATCCTGTGGTCATATTTATTTTTGGCCCCGGTCGGCCCTTCCGGCTTTTAGGCCATATTTTTTCATTTTTCTCGAGAATTTTAAATGGAATGCTATATTTTTTATTCCTGTTAATTAAAGTCCAAGTTAGACTGAGTATAATGAGCTTTTAAAATTTTCAAAAACCTTATCAGGGGCGGAGCTAGTAGGGTGCAAGTTTCAAAACTGTTACACGCTGTATTTCAGCGTTAGTTAGATTTTTTAGTACTTTTTTTATTTTCATAGGTTCAAAATATTGTTTTACACCATATGAAATCAAAGAAACATTCTTGTTTACTTCTAATCAGGGTCATAGTAAAGTTTTTGTAAAAGTACTTTTTTTCTCACGTCAATTTTTCCGTAAATTGATGGTGTTCTCGAAATTGGCATTTTTAGAGGTGAAAGTCTGCAATGACATATGTTTTTTATGCTTGAAATTGAAAGAAAACTTAACGGAGAAGCGATTAAGATCATAAAAAAAGCCATTTAACCTGCTAGTTTTTTCACGACAGTGTCCGGTAAAGTGGGTGAATTTCGTATTGGATTTTTTTTGTTGAGGAAATACAATTGGCATAGAAAATAAATAATAACTAATAAGGGAATAATACTTCAATAAACATAACTAAATGCGAATATAAATGAAGATTATTTCTTCTAAATCAGTGCCGGATATTTTTTTTTTTCTCTCTCTCTCTCTTTTTTTCACTTCTCAAAGTTCAATTTGTATCAAAAATAATTATCGGATAATGCTGCTTCTAATGTCGGCCTAGGGGTCCCCTCTTGAGACAATTTTAGTTGGTAAGTTGGTAAAATCTGTAGAAAACACATTGTCAATCATTCTCGAGTCAGTCCGATGGCGCTTTGAATGCAACGATTCTTGTAGGATCACTGAAGTTAAGCAACGTCCAACGAGGAGAAGAATTCGTGATGCTGGCATTCCGGCCTAACCCAGGCTGGGTGAGATAAATGTGTTTAGCAGGTTGATGAGTTTCTTGCGAATGGAGGGTAACACCCCCGTTATGATATGACCATGCAGTTGAAACGCGATATCAAACTCAAATTAAAAAAAAAATCATACTGGTGTTGCTAGTAATGAATACCAGGTCTCTAAATAAAAATCTAATTATGTCGAAATTTAAGAGAAAAAATACCAGGTCAAGTACCAAACTCTTGAGGGTGAAAATTAAACCAATTCAATTATTTAAAAGAGGAGAAGAGAGAGAGAGAGAGAGATAAAAAAAAATATATCCGGCACTGATTTAGAAGAAATAATCTTCATTTATATTCACATATAGTTATGTTTATTGAAGTATTATTCCCTTATTAGGTATTATTTATTTTCTATGCCAATTGTGTTTTCCTCAACAAAAAAAATCCAATACGAAATTCACCCACTTTACCGGACACTGTCGTGAAAAAACTAGCAGGTTAAATGGCTTTTTTTATGATCTTAATCGCTTCTCCGTTAAGTTTTCTTTCGATTTCAAGCATAAAAAAACATATGTCATTGCAGACTTTCACCTCTAAAAATGCCAATTTCAAGAACACCATCAATTTACGGAAAAATTGACGTGAGAAAAAAAGTACTTTTACAAAAACTTTACTATGACCCTGATTAGAAGTAAACAAGAATGTTTCTTTGATTTCATATGGTGTAAAACAATATTTTGAACCTATGAAAATAAAAAAAAGTACTAAAAAATCTAACTAACGCTGAAATACAGCGTGTAACAGTTTTGAAACTTGCACCCTACTAGCTCCGCCCCTGATTAGGTTTTTGAAAATTTTAAAAGCTCATTATACTCAGTCTAACTTGGACTTTAATTAACAGGAATAAAAAATATAGCATTCCATTTAAAATTCTCGAGAAAAATGAAAAAATATGGCCTAAAAGCCGGAAGGGCCGACGGGGGCCAAAAATAAATATGACCACAGGATGGGCCATAGGGCACTTCCTATACTTAGGACTTTACAGAATTGAAAAATTCCGTCGCGTTCAAAAGTTACGAGGGGGTGGCCACCTTTTCTGAAACATACTGTATACCTATATTTCTACATGCATAATTTCGTTCAGACTGCGTGAACATAAATTTCCCCAACTGCTTGGCGTGAAGAATGAAGTGTAAATGGTTCTATTGGGTTCAAAAGTATGGACGCATTTATTTTTTAATGTAAGTTTTGTAAGAAAGACTTTCCAGTTGTCTTATTGATCTCTAACAAGGACTGAAAATAGAAAATCATGATGAAATAACGCACTCATTCCTCAGTGCTAAGGCGTTTGCAAAAGATATCCAAAAGTAAAATAAGATGTTACAAGTTACATATTATTAAAATTTGTATGAGGAATACGAATTTATAACAAAACATATGAATGTTGTAGTATGAAATACGAGTATTAACATGAATTTAGCAAAACATTTCATACCGGATTTTAAACTTTTAGGACTTTTAAACATGCTCTTGGTCTATGAAACATAAATGAGACTATTTTATGGTCAGGAAACATTTTCTTATCAAAGAAAATTCCGGAATTTTTCAAGTAATTTTGAAAAAGGAGATCATAGATCAAACAAAATTTTAATAGGAAGAGGATTTAAAGAGGAGATGAATGTCGATATAAAAAAGCAAGAGAGGCGATATATTGTTGCTATATGGAAAAAATGTTCATAGCAAAAATAAGATAAAAAAGAATTCAACGGAGGGAGGCAGAGAAAGAAGAGAGAGAGAGAGATGGGAGAGAAAAGCAGCTGAAAAACCTAAACGCGGAGCATCTGAGGAAGATGGGCGAAAAAACGTCTTATGGTTTCCATGGTTACCAGGAGGCAGGGATAATGGCTCCCTGAATGGAAATAAAAGAGAAGGGGAAGATGATGAAGAGAGAGGAGGAATATGAAGAAGGATATCGCAGGAGAGATGGAAAGGAAAGAATGTAGCAGAGAAGAAGAGGAAGCGAGTAAAGAAAAAATGGAGCAAGATTAAAGAAGAAAGGGAAGTAAGAGAAGATAAAGAGCAAGTAGTGAAATTGAAGAAAGTAAAAAATTGACGAAGTAAAAACTGGAGAGAAAAAAAAGATATTGGAATAGATGAAGAGGAGTGGAGGTGGCTAGAATAAGAAAAAAGAAAAGAAGAAAAAAAAGTGAGACACAAAAGAAAAGATGGAAGTAGATGTGGAGGCAGCTGAAGAAAGCAGAGAAGAACTCAATGAAAGCACCCAACATTATCGTTCCAGAAAACATTGTGTCCCGTTTTCCAGGACGTTATGGCTCAAGGAAGAGTCGTTTGAAGAAAATGTATACTTTATATTTTTATACAATGGTTATTATTACGGTGATAGCACTTGCAAACGGCGGAAACACACTTTCTCTAAAGAATATTTGCTTTTTATTTAGAAAGCTCTCCTTTTATACCAGCTTTACTGTCGTCTGAATTTTTCTGCACTTTATGCTTTAGTTTTTGCTTTTTATTTGCATCGAAGATGTATTCTAATGGATGCATTTGTGATAGGTCGTTTATTGGTGCGTTGTGAATTAGTTGAAAAATATATTTAAAGTAATTACCTCCTGTACAAATAGCCTCTTTTATGAAACTGTGTAATTTTTTGGTTGTTGTAAATATACATTTTCATAATTTTCTTGATTACTTTGTATATATTACATTTGGTAATATCTATTTTCATAAAATGATGTAGTATATCAAACACATTCCCAACGTCTACCATTTAGAGATGATCTTATAGGTAATCTGAGTTATTATCTTCCTCAGTAACAGACGGATTTGTTCATGTATGCTTCGAATTCACATACGTATGCATCATGAATTTCTTATGTATGTGCTCCCAAAGATGAAGTGCCAAAATATTTGTTACAAATAAACATTTCCCTCCTCGGTTACTTGAGTGACTTTATTTATAGCAACATTAAGCGGGAGCTCACGTTTTGGAAACAGCGGCAGAATGAGCAGAGGGCGAAAACAAGATCTTTTCAGGGGCGGTAATAGAATCCCAGCAGCTGATAATGTAAAAATATGAAATACATCTAACATCTGAAAAATACCCTTAATATTAATGATAGTATATTTCAAATGACCGACCTCAGTAGCTTGTATGATAGGGTGGCGGACTTTTAACCTTTAGATCGGTGGTTCAAATCCCGGTTTCAGCGTAGATTCAGTAAAGCGAGTTTGAGTAGTTGTGATATCACGAAAGATGATTAACACAAAATATGATAACTTGTTGTAGTATAATTCAAATGTGTTAAAAAAATAAATTTATTGAAATGTATTCATGAAAGAATATGTTGTAGGCATCAGCTCTACCATTTGAACAAGTTGTGTTTTAATAAAAAAAATTTTTTTAATATGTATCACATGTATAATTATTTTCTTACTGCAAATATAAAACTTGATCGATTTGTTTTAATTGTAAGATTCACCTAGTTGTAATAACCTTATTGTGAAAGTATAAATAGGTAACACCATGTATTTTAAAAGGAAAATTTAATAAAAAATACTTAGAACAGAGAATTTTACAATAGGTAAGTAGGAACTAATAAAATTTGTACTTGTTTTCAATAATAGCTTAACGGATCCATTTAAAATTAGAGAATACAGATAATCACTGAATTTTGAGCTGTATGGTCTTAAAAGCCGCAATGATCTTATTAAATAATAGTTGGACGCCCATATTTTTATTTAATCACGCCCTTAGAATTTTGCATACTGTTGTTCATTTATATCAAAATCGCCCATAACATATTCTTGATGACGGTGTTTGAAAATGAAAAATGGTGATATTTTGTAACGGAAAATTATGTATGTCTGGACAAGACATTCGTTATAATCTGTTTTATACGTTTTAATTTTTAATCCATTTGAAAGTGAGTCTTGTGACCGAATTAAATTTGAAGAATAAATTTTGCAATTTTGCTCTATTTGTCATAACTTATTTTAGTAAAATATAAGATACCTATATAAGTATATAATTTATGTATTTCCAGTTACGACGGGTGTAATTATTTTGACTTGCTTTGTTTTAAATTATTTATTCTTCTATTAATATCTATTCAAGTAACTGGCGAAATGAAATGATTTAATATATATTTTTCAATATATGTAATTGAAAACTCACATATCGTATATGAGATGATTATTGATTATGCATATTAAAATAATTTAAAGCTTATATTAGCAACAATAAAAGAGGAAATGGTACGTATATAAAATAGTGTTAAAGCTACATTGTTCAGAACCATATTTTTTGTTGTTTTTTTTTCAGTAGATTAAGTTATAAAAAGAGTTTCAAAGATAAAATTAAAGTCTAATAACACAAAGGGGACGAAGCAAAAAAAAAATAAATTGGGTGGAAGAATACAAAAAAAACCCCTGAAAGCATTAGGTATTGTAACTGCTCATCGTTTCGAACAAGAAAGAGGAGGAGCAGATAATGAGGATGCCAAAAATGTTTAATTAAAGAGATAAATAAAAAAGAACCATCCTTCGGGATGAAGAAAGTTGAAATTATTAGAAAGAGGGAGGTGGAACTGGAAACAGAAGGGATGAGAGATAAAACTCATAACATACACATGGTAAAACTTTTCCTCCCTCAAAGAAAATAATTTCAAGTAGAGAAAAAGCAAGGAACGAAGTTGGAGACGAGTTTGCTTTCGAAAGATGAAGTTAGCAAACAAAGCAGATCTAACAGTCTTCTAAAAGTACACATGAAAGGTAAAAGTAGAAATGACATTAAAAATAGACAATATCGAATTTAGTGTTGAAACTGTTGAATAAATAGTCTCATCTTTAATTTTGATCTACAAAATAAATTGAAATTTATGCACCATCATTGAGAAATGGAAGAATAAGTTCAGACAGACACATATACTTATTCAATTAAGAAGAAATACAACAAAAACGACATCAGCAACGAAAATAATAAAAGTTTTCATAAACTTATGATATTTGTGTTCACATCGTGATGTCACAATTGCTGAAACTGACACTGCCTCCAGGTTACAAGTCCGCTGGCTTATAGGTCAAGCTACTGAGGTTGGTAAATAAAAATTGTATTTTGTTGCTATAGTAATAATAATAATAGAAATAAAAACAATACTCATAATAATGACAAAAATACCTAATATTCACATGGACAGATAAAATACTACCAACGGTAATTGGTTTAAACCACAAGAAAATATGAGACGAAGAATTCCCGCGAATTTTCGGAGATAGATTTGTGGAAAAGAGAAATTTCATTCAGCGAATATAATGGGCATGCACTAGGGAATGCCAAAGGAGAAATGAGACATTCCAGAGAAAAGTAATTAAGGAACAGGAAAATCCAATAAGCCAGAGTAAATTTCATTATTCCTTTTCCTCCGGAAAATTGTGATGGTAAAATATTACCCCCGATATTGTGAGTTCACTTATCCTTAATTAAAAATACCAAAAGATTATAATAGAAAAATTAAAAATACGAAATGTTTAAAATTGTTTGGCAGAAAAAGTTGGAATGGAAAAAAAATCTTTTAATATTCTTATAATAAACTTAAAAGTGGACTACAACTTTAAAATTAATAAATAACTTTTGCTACCTAATACTAAACAAGAGACATAGGTACCTATATTATCTAGTCGTAAAGACTACATCCTGAAATCAACCGAGCAAAACAAGCACTCATAAAAGTAATGGAAAAGTTGTCATAAACGTCATCGTATTATTCATAATCCTATTACAAAGTAGTCGAAACAAAACGAAACAATGACAAACCTATAAAACATAGAAACACGACTAGTAAAAACACTCAGGAAAGTACCAAGAAATGTTCAATCTACTGGAGCAAATCGTAGTCAAAACCGATACAATGACCATAACCAATCTTATAAAAAAATAAAAATAACAAGAGAAAGACATATCGAATAAAAATGAAATGATACTACAATCGGTGGCAATATCAGTAAAAAATGTTATGGAGATATCAGCTGAAAGTATAAAGATAACACTCAGAATGTCGTTCAGATTGTTAATGATGAAGATGATGATGATAAAACTGTAAAAACTGTTTATGAAACATTTTCAAGAAGAGAATTACACCCAAACAAATCATTAAACTCGGTTTTAGTATCCTGTGTAGTAGGTATGCATACTTTTTTCTATTCATACTACTCGTACTTTTCACTACATAATTTGTTTCATATTTTTGTAACCTTAACACCAATATGTCCATACAACACTTGTTTGATAACTACTAGTTAAAGTAGTCACCGTTGCCGAGTGAGTTAGCGCGCTGGGCATTGCACGCATGGTGACCTGGGTTCGATTCCCAGCGGGCAGGAATTTTTCTGCTCTGTACTTGGATGTTCGGGTTCCACTCATACCTCGTGAGGAACAATAAGTAGTTACTTGTATGAGTAACGACCAGTGGCGGGATTACCAGAGTAAAATAAATTAATGAAATAGGATTCAAAAAGTGAAGGAGTCTCTTAGCACTGCTGCGCTATCCACAAATAAAACCATACATTCATACAACTACTAGTTGAACTTTTGTCACTTAGAGGCAAAAGGAAATTAATCAATGCGTTTGTTTCTTAGTGACATATATTCAGTTTTTGTATTGAGAAAAACTCCAAACGCCTGTTTCTTTCTTCTTCTTTTTTTAAAGTAAAACACCTATTAATTTATTTTGGTATCCTCAAAATATACTTACTGGGGTCAACAAATTGCTCAACTTTGTGAATCTCTTGTGAGTTTTTTATGTCCATTCTCTCGATTTATTTTCTACCGAGGAATTCTCGTGAATAAATAAAAAAAATGGGAAGATAACTTGTCCATTTTTTTCTTCTCGAAATTAATTAAATTTATGGCTCAACAGTTTGTCAGCTTGACTCTCAGGTCAATTATAATTCGAGACAGGGTGTATTTTTCTTGAAATTCTTTATCTAATGTAGAATCAGTGTGAATCAGGCCCAGTTATGTATACTCTCAAAAAGCCAAATTTGAGTTTCGGATATTTAGACTATTATAACGGTTTTTGGATTTTTTTTAATACCTTATACTCCTAGATGAAATTACAATATTTCTTTAATATTTAATATCCGTTGGTTGAAAATGTATATCCCTTTATATCGTGAATATGTGTATTACAGTTCAAAATTGCTCTACAAACATTAAAATTTTACCCGTAAATTTTGCATTAATGCCAAATTCAGATCCTGAGGACGGCTATTTTTTTTTCTCGTTTTTTTTTATCATCTTTGTGTTTGGTTCGAAAGGTAATATTAGGTAGGCGTTCTTAAATAACTCGGAGAAGACATGTTTATGAGCTGTCTAAGGGGTCCATAGTATCCAATAAAATAGATAGATGGGTTCTGGTATCTCTCTCCTTTATTCTCTTATGAACCCATTATGTGAACCGGTTTTGTACAAGGAACCCTTTCTGTGTTCGAAATATACAGGGTGAACCACATTAAATATTTGAATGAGGTTATTAAAATAATTTATTTTATGAAAAGATAACTAATATTTTTTATAATAATAATTTTATTTATTTGTAATATTATTTTACAATTGTCTTTATTATATACCTTATAGTAGATATGTTATGATTAAAATCCAAAATAATGACCATCTGATACGTCGCGACGCCTATTTGATTTACTATTAGGAATTTAGGAAAATACCAAAATCATATTTTTTAAAGCATCGAGTTTACTTCTGACTTCTACAAGAAACTGCTAGCAAACAAGAACAATTTATTTTATCTTAGTGTACATATTTTTTACTATGATTATAAATGGACTTACTATAATTATGTAATAATTTACCTATGTAAAATCTTATATGACTTAATGTTAAACTAAATTTATAATTTTTCTCTGTTCAATGTTTTTGTTCCATCGTTCGACCATTAAGTAGAGAAATAGTAATTTCATCAATTCATAACAAAATGAAAATCTTTGCATAAAAAATATTACGATTACAGATTATAGGTAGAAATATTAGTGGGACATTAACACCATTACATAGTGTTCTATTACTATTAAATTTGATTCACAGAATTTCCAATTTTAAAAACTAGTAACACATAAAATTAATTTTAATTCACACATAAAAAATCCAATAACGGTCTTATTGAAATTAAAAGGGCATTCAGTTTTTTATTAATCCATCCACTGAATACCTGGTCCCACTTTTTATGAATACTAAAAAATAAACCTACCTAATATTATGTTTACAACAATTTATGCAAATGGTAAACCTGTTTCAAGTCATTCCGACTGTAATTTAGTTCGGTTTTAATGTTTTTTTTTTAATATTAATAACATTTTTTATGTGTCTCGTAGGATGTATGGAAAAAATGCATTCATCGGAGCCTTACTGATAACTGAATGGTTTAATTTGAGTCCAACTGAACCTCCATTAACCATTGTAGGAGCTGTTTTTATGTTGGTGTTCTGTTATTCCAGAATGCATAACCCGTTCCCCTTGGTGAGTGCTGTCTCGTGGGCTTCTCAACACTTGCAAGACATTGTATTATTTTTTTCATGTAATATGTAACCATGTGACAATGATTATATAATTGATTAAGCAGATTAAATTTAAAGATCATGTATAGTAAGTATCTGTGATTATTAACTGATTTTTCTGTATTTATATTGATGACGATATATTGAAAGCATTCCTAATGTCTATCAATGGGAACTTGCTTTTGCAACTGTACAATTTGTATTTAAAGCTCCTTCACAAAAGTACTACAAGAAATACCCACTGAATGATGAGATTTGAAAGTAATCTTGGTAAACTCGAATTTGAAAGTAGACTTCGTGTTTATCGTGTAACTTGAACGCAAGATTTGTAAACAACATGTTCAAAAAGTTATAGGTAATGTTTTGGCCGCTAGACTTTTATTATTATTTCTTAAATAATCCTGATTCAAGGCGATCGTCCATCGAAAGATTAAAATAGCTATTTATCCATACTGGACAAAAATATTTAAGCGTAGACACTTCTCTTAAAAGAAATGTCTTAGGAATACAATGTTTTGTTCGGACATTCTTACGAATTCCATGTTTTAAATCTTAGGAACATAATTTAAATTCTGTGTTCTTTCTTAAAAAAAAAACTCTTGTTTTCGAGATAACTCTTCTCCTCTTAGTTCTTCTTCTTCTTGATTTTCTGTTTTTAGTTTCCATCAGATTATTTATCTCAACATTATTCAAAATGGCGTCTTCTAAATGATTTATTATAATTATCTTCTTCAGTTCTTAACATAATGGCTAATGGCTGTGATTAGTTATTGCCTACAAAATTTATTTATTTACACTTTATTAGATAATAGGACATATTATACAATACAAATAATTACAAACGAAAATACAAAATACAATATAACAAAACAAAAAAATAATAATAAATAAAGAAAAAAAAAATAAATATATACATAATATATGTCCTAAGTAAAGGGCGGGGTTATTTTCTAACTAAAGGTCCTAACTAAAGGATTGCCTTAGGCAATCTCTTCCACCCAACCCTATTAGTTTGGATGCCTGAGAACTACGATAGTTTTGTCATTATTGGGTGAATTTTCAGGTAAAACATTGAAATGTACCTAACTATGTACGATACCCATGATTTTATTTTGTGTATCGGAATCATTATTAGTTGCTTCATTGAGAAAAAATTCAACAAGTTATTCAAATATCTCATGTTGGTTCTGTGTTTCAGAGGTCTCATTACCTCCAAATATGGCCTCTCATATCATTAATTTATTAGTAAATCTTACGCCCAAAATATGTTAAAACAATGTGTACAGACATCTGTCATTCGAACTAAGTTAATGGTAGAGTAATATCTTCATTTATTTGTGTATGAAAAATCTCTGAGTGTTAGTTAAAAGTTTTAAGAACAATACCTATATCTGTAATTGATATCATTGAAACATAGGTACCTACATTTGCTTTAATTTTCTCAGCATGTCTTATTTAATTTCAATTAGGAATACTAAAAAAAATAATAATAATTTTTCATAAACTTTTTTTGAGAGGCTTTGAAGAAAAATTCTTTTAAAGACACCCGGAAAATATTCTGGGAGAGGGATTTCTACCTAGTAAACAAACCTAGGCCTCTCTGGGAAAGATTTTCTTTTTGTAGGGCCAATTGTTCTAAAATTCCGTATAATTTATGTATCTACCAAATACATAAATAAATATATATAGAGCCTCAAGAACCTTTTACTAAAATTACTTCAGGTGCATTATCTTTCTCGTTAATTTTATTCTAACTCTTTTCTCATTTCTTGTCTAAATAAGTCCCAGTCTTCTCTACACTGAAGAAGACAAACTACAAGATGCTCCAGCCTCAGAGAGATACCTGCATGGTATGCTGTTGCATGGACCATCATCTCTTGTTTCTATCTTTAGCCAAGGTAACCAAGGGTGGAGAAAGAATACATGGTTGAAGCAATACTGCAGCATAGTGAACTAATATGTCACACAAACATAGCAGTTGTAGTAATACTGAACAGAACATATTAATAATAATAATAACAACACTCTTTAGTGGACGGTAACCACCGGGAGAGGTTAATGCTCAAAGCTTTTTCTACCACCTAACCCTCAAAGTCTCATTATTATGTGGTCTCAATCTCAAATGAATGAGGAAAAATTCATGCATGCACTGGGTGTGATTCGAACCAATAAATCCCTACGCTACCTGGATTACCAGACTAGCGCGTTAACCACTTGACTACCAGTGCACATATTATTTCTCTTGGATGAACATACTGACCAATACTTTAACGTTAAGGTGGTGGACTTGTAACCGGAGGTCAGTGGTTCGAGTCCCAAGGTAAGCAAACATTTAGTAAAGCGAGTTCGAGTAGTTGTGATTAAAACACATAATTATGAAAACTTTTAACTTATTTTTATAATGTTGAACACAACATATTTTAATTTCAGAATTGCAATCCGTTTTTTATTTATTGAACTGACATCGCAATGATGTTTGCCAAACCACACAGTAACATTTTCAAACAATTATATCAATATCAATTTTTATGTTTTATACAGTTATACGCAGGTGGTGGGGTTGCAGGTCCACGAATTGCTTGGATCTTTTCTGTTATTGCTTTGGGAGGTCAAATTGTTCTCCGAATTGTTCAAATTTTCGAGCGATGGGTCCTCTAGCTCCCACTAGCAGTCCAAGCACAACTAAGAGCTCTTCTCTGATATCCATGTGTTATTATTATGTCCTGCATTTCACGTATTCTACGTGCATTATTATCTATACAACTAGTATCTGCAACTTCTTACTTTACTGTTTTGATTGGCTGATTGATGTACTTTGTGTGTTGGTATAATGAAACTCGTGTTCAAATGCCAGGGATGTCTATGTATTTTATAGTGAGGAAACTCTCAGCAAAGATTTAGTAAAACGAGTTTGAATAGATGTGACACCACGAAAGTGAATAACACAAACATGTATGATAACTTTTTTTCTTCTTTTTTTAAACTTTTTTAGTGAGGAAACTCTCACACGTTCTCATAGATCAAAATTTTCGCGCATTTGATGATTTTTTTTTATCTCTCTTCAAATACTTGTCGACTTTCTAGGTTTAGAGAGTTCTGAATTTCTTAACATTGTTACACCCTGTATAAGAACTCAAAAAGTTGAGTCACACAAGGAAAGCTCCAACTGAGTTGAAATAATTGTAATTCCCAGTAATAATAATGATAACATGTCAACGTATATATTTTATATAAATATCTATATAGCGCATGAACTAATACATACAGTAAAACATGACATATAACATATATATTTTATATTATGTACATAATGTCATTCTAGTTTCTCTTTCGTATAAGCCCAGTGGGGGCTCTGGTGCCCACGGGCTGAACAGACCAATAATAGTAAGGCCAGAGTGCCCGTGTTAAGTTGGAGGGCCCATGCAGGGAATAGGCTGCCGGCTAAATATACAGGGTGGGATATACAGGTCACAGACTTATACAAATTGGAAAAAACAACATGAAGTGTTTTGTCAACATCTGCAACATTAAGTGGCACAGAATGCCTAAGGCATGAACTTCGCCCCGGATTACAAAACAATTGTAATAAAAAAATAATATTGTGATTTATTTGTACATATTTCTAAGTTTTTCTTTTATTATTTAAATTTGTTGTTGTTGATTGTTTTGTAAAAAATAAAGTGTAAATAAATAAATTAAAGTGTTGGGTGGAAGAGATTGCCGCAGGGAATGACCCCGTCCTTTAGATAGGACATTAGTGTTATTTTCTTCTTTGTTATTTATTTATTTATTTTTCAAACTATTTCATCATGTACCTACTTATTTTTTATTATTAATTTTATACTGTAAATATTGAACATTACTTTGTCCTCTATACAGATTTATATAATAATAATAATGAAAAAAATTAATACAATTTTTTTGTTGGCTCTGGGGTTCGCACCCAGACCTTAAGTATGGAAAGCGAGTATCTTTCCACTGAGCTAATCGTGGGTTCTCGTCTATAGTCCGTCATATTTTTTTTTTAATGATGAGTGTTTCACAGCCTTTTTTTATTTCATAGTCATGAAACAGGAGCTACTGTGGACACTTGTGGTCTGTGTTGTAGTCTGCCCATCCCGTAGTATGCCTCCCCTCTGATGGGCGAGAAGTGACACAATTCTTCCCATTTAGGTGCTGGGTCAACACGAGCGTACCGGAAGGTGTCCCTTACTAACAATTGTAACCAAATTAAGAATACAAATTTTTGTCGGCACGGGAGATCGGACCTGCCGCATGGCAAGCAAGTGATTAACCACTGAGCTAAATTTTTTAAAGGATTTGACTTGGGTTTTTCATTCCTATTATATTTTTCTTAGGTCTCTCTCCTTTTTTTCTCACTCTCTCTCTCTCTCTCCGTAGCTTAAAGATTATAACGCTTATAATGCCGACAAAAGGCTTGAAGTGGTCATGCAGACCTGCATCTATACATGTCTATACTAGTATACGATATTCACAAACTTATAACTGCATTTTAATTATAATATGTACTTCAAGACATACAACGACCCAATATAGATATGCACTCACCTAAGGTTTTAATGCCGTGAAATTGACTAACATGTAAACCTATAGGTATTTATTTTCTTACAGGGTGTAGTATGTAATTTTATTATATGATATAGGTATTTCATAATAATAATAACAATCTTTAGTGGAAGGTAACCACCAGGCGAGGTTAATGCTAAAAGGATTTGCTACCAGCTAACCCTCAGAGTCTTATTATTATGTGGTCACAATTCATTAATGAGGAGAAATTCATGCAGTGGGTGGGATACTGGGATTCGAACCAACGGATCCCTACGCGACCTTGGTTACCAGACTAGCGCTTAACCACTTGACTACCAGTGCACGGTTGTCAATGGTGGTCAAAGTAGCTAAAGGGCTAAACTGGAAGTAAAAGTCAAAAGAACTTAAGCTGCAGTAATCAATTGGTTCGAATTCCACACAATCTATGAATTTTTACTTTTTTTTTTACTCATTTATTTTAATATAGCTATTCGGGCAGTATATGTAATGGTAATTTTTTGTATCATATCTTGAAATTTTCGGTGTGTTTTTATTGATAGTAAGAGATTATAAAGACACAATATAATATGAATTGGTTCGTGTAAAGATATACTGCTTGCTGGAACCTGGCGAACTGCCGTGCGCTCAAATGAAGATTCTATGAAGGAACTCTGAATGCGAGAGTAACTTCCAAGTGTCATTTTTATTGCACTTTCTAGTAAAATACTTTAGTAGAATTATTGAGCAATGGCATCAGTCTATGATAAAATAATGAAATCTAGACTTCTCATTACTTGATGGTAGAAAGAGAACATGAGGTGACCTTATTACACGACAGCATTAGTAGATCACTGGACTCCTAAACAAGAGGTTTGGGTTTCAATTCGAGTTAAGTAATAAAAAAAATTTGCAATTATTTATTGTTGTTAATGAGAGACAGAGTGAAAAAAAGATAGTGAGAGCAGGACTGCAGAGAGAATACATATATTCTGAAATTTTGTGCCGCCGCGCGCCGCCCGATATGACACACCCGTGTTCACAGGTGTCATTAAAACAAATTTCATTCACAAATTTTGCACGTGAGAAAAATATGCCAAAAATATTAAGCAAACCACTTGTTCTCGAGATATTACTAAAGCAAGTGGCTGAATATAACACGCAGAAATTGCTTTTATGCCGCGATAAAAAGGAACTATTATCGTTACGGTGCGCGTTTAGAACATCTTCATAAAAAGTAATGTCCAATAATAAAGTTGCACCACTACAACTCTTCAGTGCTCCAAATGGATTTTTTGTAAAAAATGTAAACAGAAAAACATATCATCATGAAATACCTATTGTAAATGTTCAAAATTACATTTTTGAAAATGATAATTGTGAACTCATTTTCTCAGGCCTATAATGAGAGTGTCAATAGTACAAGTACATTTATCCAATTGTAAATTTATCAATTTGTAATAGTTGTACAAATGTACATACATAGAATTATAATTACATGAGCAATTTGTACAAAATAGAAAGGTAATTTTGTACGAGTATACCTATCAAATAAATGAGGCTTTCTTAAAAACATTTCTAAACAAAAGAGAATACCTCGTTGCATGCCATTTTTGATTTCAAACTGATTTTACTGACCTCGTGTAAATTGACCATACAGGCGGCGAACTTGTAACCTGGAGGTTTGTGGTTCGAGGCACAAGATCTACAATGATTACAGTAAGGTGAGTCCAACCAAATTGTGAAACAAATAATAGGATAAAAAAAACCGTCTGCAAGAGCATATTTTTGATACTTACAATGGTAAAATTGATAGTTTGACTTTCCAAAGGGGCAATGCTGCCAGTGTGTTGTCAGCATTGCCACCAGAAGAATTGTAGTCTTTGTTTTATAAATAAATACATGTCACAAATTACTTTAAAATAAATTTGATAGTTATTATTAAAAAAATATCTACTTAAGAAACTGAAATACATTTGGTGACAAACAATACCTTACAAAGAAGTGAAGAGATCTCTAGAAGTTTGAGACAGTTTCGCACAGTCCGGTTTTTACCATAACATTAAGCTCAGCAAAATGACAGAATGACAGAAATAAGTGCAGATCTTAATCTTAATAATCTATTTCAGCAACAGAAGAAGCAATCTTAGCATTTCAGCAACTATAAGCATGTTATTAGTGTGTGAATGAATGCAGCTAATAGTGTGCTTTATTATGCTCATACCCATACATTTCTAAACCATTGAAAAGGCTCTAATTTTTTTGAAAAGATAATTCAATTGCTCCTGAAACGAAGACTTCACCTCGCTGGAGGTTGCTTAACTTCGGTGATCCTACGAGAACCCGTGCATTCAACGCCTCGCCGCGTCGTGGCAAAGACATTCTTCATATGTGATGAAATGTATGCAAAATGTGTCGGTATAGGTAAATCTTTTTGTTATATTTATTTTTTAAATATGCCTATTATTATTATTAACATAATTTACATTTTAACAGGCTTCTTGAAGTCTTACGCCACACTACATTACTATATGGGTTACCTTACATCTAATCTCTTGATGGAAAATCGAGAGTTCCAGTGTCTGTCGTTAAATTTCTAAAACAATTGGTCAGTCAGTAGGTGATTCTTATTTTTTACTTCGAAGAAATTTCCAACATTAGAAATCGGAAATATTTGACCTAATTATAAGGTCTCTAAAAACTTTATATCATATATTTATAAACATTATTTGTTGCCGTGAATAAAATAATAATGCACTACATAGACAGATGCAAAATGCAGCAAAGCTCTTGAAGACAGCACAAAAAAAAATTTAAATTTAGAACCTACGTAATAGCGATGCTTTTTGAAATTAACTTATAGATTTTTTCAATACAAAAAAAAATATTCATACAAAATTTGCAACGCATTTACCTAAGCAAATTAAATAATAAAATACATCTACTTTTTTTTCAAATTGAAAGTTTTGTATCTCACTTACCATCAGATGAAAAGAATATCTTATTAGACGAGCCTTTGAACAGAAAATAAACCAAATTTTGGGTCAGACTTTTTAATGATTAATTGATTAATAGGTATCTTATATTTTAGAGGATAGGCGCGAAAGATCTGTTGTAACACCTAATTAGTTGAAGCGCCTATTTAGAAAAAGAAAAAAAAAATAGTTTAGAGGAATGAACAAGACTATGTTAAAATACCTATATCTATGTTCTGCTCTATATAAAATTAAAAAAAAAAAATTGAAGTAATAAAAAAAACGAAAGCGTTTTCAAAGGCCTTGAAAAATTCTGGAGACCTAATATATAAATTTAGAAGGGTTATACAGACCTGTAAAGGGTTTGATCAAAAGACTCGGCCACTTTCCAAAGAGAAATTAAAGGTGGATTAAGGAGTATCAACACAAATAGCAACAACAATAAAATGCATTGTCTTTCACAATGATTATCCTGAAGATACAAAAGTGAATTTCTCTGTTTCCAATTGCTAATCGGGAAGTTATGTCAAAGGCCTTACAAAGGGTTGAGAAATTTTAGAAAGTAGAAATTTTAATCCTTTTTTACATTGACTATAATGTTTGTTTGTTTTGATTCCAGTGGGTCAAGAATAATAAATTGTTGTCCGTGAGATTTCTCGGTTATAAAAATTGGGTTGTAATAAAAACGCTATCCTTGATATCAAGAGTTTTGACCTCAACAATTTGGTGATTTAGGGACCGTGCGGAAATTAAGTCAAGGACTCTCTAACCCTTTCGTTAATTTGTGTTGACAAAAGGTTTTACGCGGTATATTGAAGATGTTATAAGATTTCAATGTTTTGTACACAAGGAACATCTGAAAGTGTTTATTCGTTTATGTTCAAATTCATACTGGTATACATATAACATACCATCTATCTAAACTAACAGTAAGATTTTTTACAAAGTAGAAAACATCAATAGCAATAACACTTATAGCGAAGTTGATGTTCTATTATGTTTTATATTAATAATGTTAAGTTCTGCTATAGTTTATCAATGATATGAACACAGTCTACAGAATTGCCATCATATCACTACCATACATAATATCATTAATGTAGGCTAACACTTATTCAGACATCAGTATCACTTTTTTTTTTTTATCTATTCTGACCTCATCAATAGTTATAACTGAATAAATTGACGAAGGTTTCACCAGCCTCTCTTTAACTCTTATAAATAGAAGTTGAAAGAACAAGAACAATGTTTTATGATTACCCAGTCCGAAGTTATCAAATTGATTAACTGACCTTGGATTTCCGCAAATCATATTTTACTAAACCATATTGAGTACATTAATTTTAGCATTTACCCTGTCAAACAGAAAAAGACACAGGAAAAGACCCTGTACATTGATTTGATCTTAAGCACGGTAAGGTTTACCTTAACACGCATAAAAACTTATTAAAAAGAAAAATGATGATATTGACGATGCCGGAGAAAAAATCAATAGAAATAATTTTCAACCATAAAAAATCTAAACAACTTCAATAATGTAATATTAAAGTATGAATTTCATAGATATGGGTGTATTGATTTTACGTTTTTTAATAATTCTCTATTATACCTACTTTTTTATGAAGACTTAAATTATTTATTTGTACTAAGGAAGGGACTGAAATGGGGTTTTTATAATTTAATAAAATATAACGGGAACCTACAGCTTCGGTTGGATTTATTCTGGGAATTTTTTTAAACAAAGAAAATGAATGAAGGATATCGTATTTTTATGTCTGTTTGTCGTTTGGTCGGTAGGTCGGGTGTATAATTTTTACGACCCAAGTTGAGTGTCTATAAATGTCTAATTCTGTCACTATACGGGCTACGTCACAAGGGGATGGGAGAGAACAAATTGTAGCGCGCACCCTTGAAATCCTTCAATTAAATACAGTAAGTGCTCTCAGCGTCGTATGTCATGTATTGTATAATGTACAATGTACAGTACATACCTATTTCTAAAGACTGGGTCTTGAAACGGCCTTCTCGGGTTAATATAACAGAAATAACAGATTTACTATAAAAAAAATTAACAGGAAACTCATTTTCTTTTTCCTGTGGTTAGATTCAGTAACTGACTGGGATAAATTCTTAATAATAGTATATGCATATAATTATGTGACAATGTGTATTAATAAAATAGTTATTACCATTAGTCACTATAGTTGAAACAGAGTCAGATTGTAGAAAATGGCCACATTGATTATTTACATAGTTTTTACTAAGCCACATTAGTGAAATAATTATTTTATACAATGCATCATATTAAACCTGATGTACCTATGAAATAGTGGATGTGCAAAAACTACATTTTTTCTCAAACTTTATTTGTTCGAGTTTTAAGTCCTTCTGCGCGCGCGCCGTCTAAAAGGTTCCATTTTTGATATAATTACTATGTAAAGAAAAATATTTATATTTTAGACCCAACAGTTTTTCCAAGAGTTCTTCCAGAATAAAACTTGGCCTAGGTGAAGAATAGGGTAGCCTTTACCATTTTAGCCTTTTTCTCACTATCATCAGTTTACCCAAGATTCTGTTGAAACGTCCCCACTGCAAGGGATCTACTATCAATTTCCTGGTAAGCTGGCTGCACCCCAGTTCCGGCTAGAGGCATGGCCCTATATTTACATTTCCTAATACTACTTTACACAATGAGGCATTGCCGTACATTGTTTCGGACCAGAATCCTGCACCACCAAAATTTTGTTTGGTCCCACTGGAAGGGATATGAAAAGTCCTGAATTTCCCAGAACGGGACTTACGCCACGGGACTGGGACTACCTGATGGCTTTTCACAAGAAAGAGAGGGATGGTGTTGAATTTCTTTTTATGCCCCGGAATCATCCCAGTTTTATGATTTTATCTGTCTTTCAGAAGATTTATTACCGAGGAAATTTATTTCTTTGGAAAGACATCAGCTTGTGATGGGGATAGCGATGTGTAGGTCTAATACTGAAATAATGAACCTTAGCCGTTTTATGAATATTTTTTAAACGATTATTTCTCAAGCGAATTTTTCAAGAATAATTTTCCATGTTTGGGTCTTTAAAGAATAACTTTGTCAACAACATCTTCCCGCTGTTCCCGCCATTCGCAATATTTTCTTAGATGATCATAAACAGTTGTACAAACAACTTAGTCCTGCTATCTTACGAAATGTAAAATGTTACATTTTCTGTTTAATTTTACAGAGTAACAAAAATTACGTAAGGCTATATAATAATTTACATATCACCCTTTCATCTGTTCTTTTTTTAACTCTTATTTATTATTGTGTTGTACTTGTTTATAATTTGTCACAAATTTCAAATAAAAGTGGCTGTATGACTTATTTCGGTCCATGCCAAAAAAAAAAAAAATAATAAACTTAGTCTGGTATATTCGCCCATAAGACCTTGCAGTTACAGTGAGATAATTCAAATTCTTCAAGTTTTGAATATGCATGTTGATTTCATGAAAAATCAGCCCTTGATCGTTATGCTTAATAGCAAATCTGTCCTCACATAATAAGAAAGGTATTCCACAAATCATGCGGAGAAAAAAAAAAAAAAAAAAATGGGTGTAGAGAAGACTAAGCTAAGAAAGGTATCTTTTTGGGTGTCCTAATTCCTTAAGGAGAGAGACAACTAGCGTGAAACATCAGCAGGACCATCTCTCATCTCAAGAAAATAGATTGGAAGGGTGACTTCTAAGTTCAAAATCAAGAAGGAGAAAATGACGATGATAAAATGATTATCATACAAAATGATACTTTTGCTCCTACTGCTCATGATAGCGTATTGTGGGAACAACAAGACACAAAAAAGAAAAAGTACATGTAACAACAACAACAATAACAACAAGAAAAAAAAAGAAGAAGAGAGAAACATGAATTTTAAGAAAAGATATTTTTGATTTATGAAACTAAATACCCTTCTCGGGAGAATAAGTAATGGCGGATTTAAAACAGATTAAGGGTTGCACAAAGGCTGTTATGGCTGTGTTGAAAATGATGAAGGTGACTGAGGTAGAGGATTTGGAAGAATTTTTTCGAAGAAAGGGGAGCCAGCAATGATCTTTGGATCAGAGATTCAACAATTAATTTAAGTCAGCTGCTCTGAAGATTTTTTTTTCTTCTGAAAAAAAAAATTGGTTTATAACGACACTTTCAACATTTTTGGTTTTCATTTCTGTAGACTATGTTCAGATCTTCTGGAAGTTGATTTTTACTTGAAAATTTTGTGTACCTTCTTCAATTTATTGTAAAATGTAAGAAATATTTTTCAGTCAAGTAAGGAAATGTGTTGTGAAAAAAAAAAAGAATTGATTATTACTACCAATATTAACGTAAAAAAAGTAAGGAATGTACTCAAAATGTCCCTACATATGGGTGTATCGTAAAATTGTATTGATTTGGTCAGTAAAGATGAAATCAACTTCAAATTTAACCACATTGATGATGCGTACAGTAAAACAATGTTGCCTGTAGAACGTATCTTAAAGAATACGGCTTAGAATCGATGTATATGTTGGCTGGTTCTTGGAAAGATTCTGCATTCTTGGGCAGTTTTCAAAGAACTCTGTCATTTACAAGAATTTTTTCATTGTCCATTTTCTACATTAATTTCTCACTCTTTATTGAAGTATCAATATAAGAGTTACACATAAGCTGAAATAGGTAAGTTGATAATTCTAGAATTCTACTGGTATAAACCTAAACCTACAATAGTAATGTATACATTTAAAAAAAAAATAACTTTTTTTTTACAAAACAATCAACAACAACAAATTTAAATAGTAAAAAAACCTAGAAATATGTGCAAAAAAATAAAGAACAATATTGAATTTTAATTAGGTACAATAGTTTTGTAATCCGGGGCGAAGTTAATGTCTTAGGCATTAACATCGACGAAAATGTGTAGAAGAAGGAGAAAAAAATATTCCAAAAGAATGATAGGATCGTCATCTTAATTTCATCCTTAATTTCTAAATCTATAAATCGGTAGCTTTCGATTCAAATCTTTATCCATAAGATTAAATCAAAAAAATATCTTATTAAAAAATAACGAACTCCATGTTGGGACAAACTGCATCAAAATAAAAAAAATATTCTCAAGGCGCCAGTCTAGCGAAGCTTCTATCATTCATATCAAGATGACCTAGAAACGAGAAATCGTCATAGATTGAGGAACAATATTTATTATTATTCTTATGTTCTTTATAGACTTTAATATAAATTTGCTTATAACAAAATCTGTACAGTCGATGGTGTTTTTGATGTCCGGGGTTCATCATTTTCCTCACGAGGTCGTGAGAAAAATGAGTAACTAGTAACTACTAATGAGAGTTACTCATTTTTAAAAATGAGGCTAGTGGAACAGTCAGGTGATTGTAGAACGGGTTTCTACCTATCACAAAGGATAAGTCTGGCAATACAAAGAGGGAATGCGACGGCAGTTGTGGGCTGTGTGCCCAGGGAGATGAGTTGGATAATGAATTGTAATGAATGAATAAAAATAACTACTCTAACGTGACCAGCGACTATGTGGCGGAATTATGGGCGAATGATACACAATAACTAAAAAGGAAATGTTTAGCATACTATAATTACTGAAATTGTGTTTTAAGAAAGAACAATTATTTATTTAAATTATGTACGTATCTACAAATGATATGTAGCTTTGCAACAAAATATTATATAATTTGGTTTAACACCAATATGTCATTCGGCAAAAGTAACACGCAAAGGGCCCTATGTGGCTGAGCTGTATAGACCTATAAGACTTGGCTATAGAAATATAGCCAAGTCTTATAGGCTATATGAAATGAACTCATTTGTAATTACATTATTGACACGATAAATCTCCTTTTTTCCGGGCGAAGGTTTCTAATTTGTGCAGATAGTTAACAGCTAGTGTGATTCCCCTATCAAATACTATCTGATATCATTCTATCTACCTCTTTGTTTTCCTGATTTAAAATTAGAGGGCGTACTCGAGAACATAAATAAAATAAAAAATGTCTAAAAGGCAATTTCTCAGAGGAGGGGGGGTTAAGGAAAAAAAGGGTGTACATTTCCAACCTAACAGGCACTTTAAAGGAATGCCATCAATGAAATTTTAAATAATGGAGGAGGAGGAGGAGAGAGAAGGGAAAGGGGAGGAGAGGAGAGAGAGAGAAAATAAAAAAACTCATCAGAGTAGAGGGGAAAATGAAGAGAGAGATAGAGGAATGGTGGAAAAAGGGAAGAAGGAGATGAGAGGGGGAAAGATGGGCACATTAAAGGGAGTTGCCCAAAAAGTAATTTTATGGAGGGAAGAGGGGAAAGGGGAGAAAAGAGAGACTCTGTTTTAGATTAAGGTGAAATGAAAGAGAGAGGAGAAGGTTTAATTTTGGGGAAGGGGTTTTTTTAAAACCTTTGGAGTGGGAAAAGAAAAGGAAAAAAAATAGGGTGGTTAAAAAAATGTTTTTGGTAACCTTCATGCCAGGAAAAAAAATTTTTTTGGATAAAAGCGGAGAAGGGTTTCACTTTAAGGGAAACAAGTAAGGGCCCGTGCAAGGGGGTTTTTTTTTCCCCCGGGCCCCGGGCCCAAAGAGTTTTTAGTATGAAAAAGGAATTAAAGATAAAAAAAAAAGGGAGGGAAAAGAACGAGAGAGAAGAAGGGGTAGGTGGGGAAAAAAAAAATTGGAAAATGGGGGAAAGGGGAAAAACCTTACTATCAAAATAAAAAAAAGGGGAAAAGGGGGAAAATTAAAAAAGGGGCAAAATAAAACCCAAAAAAATATTCGGGCCTTATTAAAAACCCCAAAAAGGGTTTTTTTGAGCTGAAACCCACCTTTAAAACAATTTTGACTGGGAAAAGGAAGTGGTAAAAAATTGAACATAAAAAAAAAACTTTTGGAGGGTTTCAAAAATAAAAAAACTTTAAAGTTTAAACCCAAAAAAACTTAAATGAAAGCCAATACCTGATAAAAATTTTTTAATAAATGGGATTTAAAAAAAATTTTAAAAGGCAGAATTGTAAGCTCCCAAAAAAAAACAAATGGCATTTTGTTTTTAAAATTTGCCCTTTTTTTCCGGCCCCAAAACTTAGGGGCCAATTTTATTTCGTTCCTACTAATTGAAAAAAAAAAAAAACCTGGCCCCCTCCTCCCCCTTTTTTTTTTATTTCCCCCCCACCTCCCCTTTTTTTTCTTCCCATTTTGTTTTTATTTTTCCCCCAAAAAAACCTCCCCCCAAATTGGACCCCCAAAAAAATAGGAAAGGAAAAAAAAAAATGGGAAGGGGAAATAGAGGGGGAAAGCCCAAGGGAAAATTTTTTTTTTAAATTTTAAAAACTTTTTTAACCACTCTTTTCACCCTTTCCCCTTTATTTCTTCCTTTAATTTTTTTTCCCTTTTTTCCTTTCAACCTTTTACATAAACCCAACCCATATTCTCCCCCCTTGTAAAAATTTCTTTTGTTTTAACCGGGTTTTTATAAAAACCTCCAAGAAATTTTAAAAAAAATTCTTTGTTTTTTTCCTTTCTTTTAATTAATTTTTCCCTAAATATTTTTGTTTTCCTTTTAAAATCTTTTTTTTTTTTATTTTTTTTTTTCTTTCAAAACTTTTTAAATTTTTTTTCCCCCCAACCCCCCTCCCCCCGGGCATTCCCCACCCCCCCCTCAATTTGCTAAAATCTCCCGGCCCCTTTTTTAAAAAGGTTTCCCCCCCCCTAATTATCAACTTTTACCAAAGCTTTTTCCAAAAAAAAAAAAACCAAAATCCATTCTGAAATTTTGGAAAATTTGGGGGGGAAAGGCTGAAAAAGCCCCCAAAAAAATTTTTTTTTAAAACCGGGTTTTAAGAAAAGAGAAAAAGGGGGGGAAAAAAAAAAAATTTTTTCCCCGGGGAAATCTCCTAAGCCCCCTCCATTAAAAAAGGGCGGTTTTGGGGTGAAAAGGCCCCCCCCGGGGTCCCACCTCGAAATAAACCGCCCCCCCTAAAAAAATTTTTTGGGGAAATCCGGAAGGGGGGGGTTTTCCAAAAACCACCCCTTTTTTAAAAAAACTTTTTTCCTTTTTTCCCGGATAGTGGAACTTTATTAAGTGGGGAAAATTTTTGTTTACAACGATTACCCAAAAAAAAAAAACAATCAGTTTCAACCCTCCTTGGCCCTTTAAAGGATTGGGTTTTTTTGGGGGTTTCCCAACCCCACCATTCTGACTTTCCTTTTTCCCGGGGGGGGTGAAATCTTTGAATTTTTCCAAAGGCCTGGACACTTCCAAATTTAAGGGGGGGCGAAACAACCAAATTAGGCCTCCAAACCCCCAAAATGGAAACCCCCGTTTTTGGGTTAAAAAAATTTTTTATTCATTTCTAAAATCAACCCTTTAATACCCCAAAATGGCCTAAAAAATTTTCTAAGTAAATTGCCCCATAACCCTTTTGGGGGGTTTTCCCCTTGTCAGCCCCTCCAAACCCCAAAAATTTGGTTTTTTGGAGGGTTTAAATCCCGATTAACGTTTCCCAATATCCCGGTTAGGTGAGGAATTTTTTTAAACCCCCGATTTTTTGGGAGTCCCCTTTTTGTAAATAAAAGAATTTTGGGAAAAAAATCTAAAAGGTCTAAAGGTCCAAAAGGAAAAAGAAACAAACCCCCAATTAAGGGGATTATGAAAAATAAAAATGGTAATAGTTTTAAGGGTTTTGGATTTTTCTGTTTTTAAAAAAGAAAAACCGAAAAAAAATTGGGCCCCCGGGGTTGAAACTCGCCCAGGTCACCCCCCGGGGTTTTAAAAAGGCTTTTTTTTGAGAAGGGGTGAAAAATTTCGACAGAAAAAAAAAAAAAAAAAAAAGATTGAACTATTCCCCCCGTTACTTCCCCCTATTTGTTGCAACCCAAAAAAAAAGCTTTTGGAAAACAAGGGGGGGGTTTAAGTAACCAAAAATGAATTTTTTTCCCCCCCGGGCCCCCCCAGAGTTTTTTCTGGAACGGCGAAAGTTTAGGGTTTTAAATTTTTTCTTTTTAATTTTTTAAAAAAAATCCCCAAAGGCCCAAAAGTAACAGAGTCCAATCAAATACCCCCTTTCAACCTTTCCCTTAGAAAACGGAGAATAAAACCAAAAACGCGGATCAAAATGAGCAAATTCCCCAAACCTGAAAAAAGTTTTTTCTTTTCTTGGGAAAAATAGTTTTTTTACTTAGGAGATAGAAAATTTGGAATTGTGAGGGAAGTTGGGGGATTTAAGGGGCCTTTACCAAAAGGGGTATGATAAATTTTTGGGGAAGATTTATTTTGTAAAGTAAGGGTTTTTTGGGTTTTGGAAAAAAAAAAAAAGGAGAGTTTTTCCCAAAATTTAAAAATGAAGCCCCAAAGTTTAAACCACGGGGGTTTCGGGGGCACCGATTTGTAAAAACCCGAAAAGAAAAAATTTTTTTTTTTTTGAAAATTTTTATAAAAAAAAGACGGGGTAAAAAAGTGCGGAAATTTTTAAAATAAAGGATTGAAATTTTTTTTGTTAAAAAATTTTTTTATCCCCCGAAAAAAAGGGGGGGAAGTAAAAACAAAATGCCTTTTTTTTACCCCCAAAAAACCAAAATGGTTTTTGGAGAACTGAAACCGGGGTTTTTTTGAATGAACAATTTTAATAAAAAAATTTTCCCCCGGGATTCTCCGGGCGGGATTCCCCCCCAAGCAGCCAAAAACAAAATTTTTAAAAAAAACCGGGGGGCCCCAGGGTCAAAAAGGCAGCAATGTAAAAACAAAGTTTTTATCAAATTAAAAATAAATATCTTAAAAACATTTCTTCTCCTTTCCCTTTAAAAACCCCAAAATTAACCTGTTTAACCCCGGAAACCCCAAGGGGTTTCAACAAAAGACCCGGAAAAACCCCCGGATAATCCCCGCCCCCTTTTTTTTAAAAATTTTTTTTTTCCAAAAAAAGTTTATTTCCAAAAACCCTCGGCCAGAGCCCCCCGGACTTTAAAAAGCTCTTTAAAAGCAGAGGAAGGGAAATTTTCCTTTATCCTGAAAATTTGCATTTTCTCTGGGAAAGGCAACAAAAAACCCAAATTTTCAGTACAATTAAAACCGAACCCATTAGACTTCCCCCCAAAAAATTTTGTCTTGGGTTTTTTTATTAATTTCCCCTTTAAAAAATTTTAATCTGCACTAATCCCTCATCCAAATTTTCAAAATACTAAATTCCCCGAATTTTGGATATCATTAAAAAACCCTTTTAAAAACACCCTTTATTACCTTACCAATAAAATAAGTTTTGGGGTTCCCGATTTTTAAAAAGTTTTTTAGGGATAAAAGGGGGGAAACCAAAAATTTTCCCAACCCTATAAAATGATAAAAGTTTTTTTTTTTGAAAAAGTTTTTTTTTTTTGGGGGGAAAAAAGCGGGCCCTCCCACCCAAAAAAACCCCTTAAGGCCCCCTAAATTTTGGGGGGGAAAAAAAACCCCCCAACATTTTTCGATTTGGTTTTTAAAAAATTTTTCTCAAAATAAATTTTTTCCAAAAAAATTTTTGGATTTTTAAATTTTGGGTGGACACTTCTTTACTTCCCCAAAAAAATTTAAAATAAATTTCCCCTGAAAATTTCAAAAAACCAAAAAAAAATTTTTTATTTCGCCCAAATTGGGGAAAAATTTTGATCCCCAAGAAGTTGTGTTTTTCGCTTGGGCCCCCCCCAAAAAAACCCATAAAAAATCGGGAAAACCCCCGGGAAAAAAATTTTTCCCGGTTTGGAAAACCTCTCACCAGAGATGGACAGAATGTTCTCTCATTTAAAAGGCAAAACCGGGCCAGACCTTTTTTTTCAAAACCTTTTGGGCCCCTTTTCCCCGCAGGTGTCAACCTGAAATTAACTTTTCCCGAAAGATCTCTAAAAAGGAAAGTTATGGAAAAAAATTTTTCCCTTTTGGGCAACCCCCGGGTCGCTGACTTAATTTTGGGGGCAAAAAAAATTAAAACCCCCTTTTGAACCCCCCCTTTCAGGGAATGGTTCCCGTTATTGGTGTACCTAATTTACAGGGCCGGACCCCCGGGTGGGGGCAACCCGGGGGGGGTTTTTTTAAAAGAAAGTGTTGATAGGGTTTCCTTAACATATGGGTGACAAAAAAATATTTCCCCCAGTTAAAAAAAAACCCCCCCAAAAAAATTTTTTAAAAAACCCTTTTTTTGGGGCTGGGGGAACAAACATGAAACTTTGGATTATCCTTACCTAACAAAGTTAAATTTTGTTTTCCAAACCCGTTGGGGAAATTAAATTCAAACTAAGGTTGTGGGGGGGGTTTTTTTTGAAATTAATTTTTTTTATCAGCTTTGACAAAAATTCCAAAGAAGCTTTGCCGAAAAAGTTCGCGACACTTCATCCGAATATTCAAAACTTTACTTTCCCAAAACCCAGAACGCGATCATGGCCAAATCACTATAAAACCAATTTATAGGTAATTATAAAAACATTAAAGTTTTCTTTTTTTGGGAAAAAAAAGGGGTTTTAAAAAAACAAATTTTTAAAAAAAAAGCCCTAAAAGGTTTTTTTTGGACGATCCCAAATTTTTACAAAAGAAGTTTGCAAAAAATAAAAGGGTTTTTTGGTAAAAAAAACCCAAAAAATTTTTAAAAATTTAATTTTGGGTTTAAAAAAGGCAATTTTTCCCCTTTTAGCTCAAAAAAAAAGTGAAAATTCCCTCGAATTTCACCGAAAAAAGGGAAAAATTTTTTAAACCCGGGGGCGGGGGGAATAAACCCCCATGGTCGAAACCCCGGCTTTTTTCTCCAGGGTTCCAAAGGTTTTTTTTTCGATTTTCCCAAAAAAAAAAGCTTCCCCCTTAAACAACTCCTAAGCTTCCCCTTCGACCGAACTTTGGGGTTCATCGGCAAATTTTTCCAGGCAAAAACCCCCGGGTTCTCTGTTCCTCATTTTTTTTTTAAAGGAAAAAATTTAGAAGTTTTCTTTACTTGTAAGTCTTTTGGGCCAAAAACATTTTTGAGGGAAAAATTTTTCCCTTTAAAAGCCCCCAACTTTTTCCCTTTACCACTTGTTCGTTATTAAAAAAGACTTACCCCAAAACAAAAAAAATTTTTTTTTCGTAAACGGTCCAAATAAAAAAAACCCTAAAAAAAAATAAAAATATTTTGTTAAACGTATTTTTAAGGAAAGCCAAAAAAGAAAAAACTTTTTAAGTTTTAGAGTTACCGGGTAAAAATTCGAAAAAAAATTCCCACAAAACGAAAAAAAAAAAAAAAGGCGGGGCATTAAAAAATAAAAAAACCAAAAATTTTTTAAAACTTTAAACAAAAAAAAAATTTTGGGGTACTTTTAAAAAAAGAAAAAAAAAAAAAAAAAAAAAAAAAACCCCCAAAATTTTTTTTGAAAAAACCCCAACGGAAAAAAAACGCGGAAAAAAAAAAAAAAAAAAAAAAAGGTTAAAAATTAGGGCGGAAAACCTTTTTTTCGGGGGGGCCCTGGAAAAAGGGGGGGGGAAACAATTTTTTTTAACGGGGGATTTTTACCAAAAAGAGAAAAAAAGAAAAAACTACTACTTTTTGGGGAATACCCCGGGGGCCCCAGGGCCTCAAGGTGGGAATTTTTGGGTTTTTTTGGGGAAAATTTTTAACCCAACCCTTCCGGGGTCCCCCGAAGTAACTTTTGAAAAAAAAGACATCCCCATATTCCTTTAACATAATTTTTTATAAGTAAATTTAAAATAACTTTTATCCCTTTTAAAAAATTTGCCCGGGGTTCCCCCCCCCTCCCCTTTGGGGTTTTTTCCCCCTTTACCTTTTTCCCCCCCCCCCCCCTTTATTTTTCCCTCTTCCCACCTGGATTCAAATTTACCTTCATGATTTGCCCCAAATCCTTTTGCAAAAGTAAAAGAGAAAAAAAAAAGGGGGGGAAAAAAAAAAGAAAGGAAAAAAAGGGGGAAAAAAAAGAAAAAAAGGAAAAAAAAAAAAAGGGGGGAAAAGGGGAAAAAAAGAAAAGGAAGGGGAGGGAAAGGGGGGAAAAAAAAAAAAAAAGGGGGGGGGGGGAGGGGGGAATCCTGGCATTTCCCCAAAAAATAACCCTTTAAATATTCCCCTTTTTTTAATCAAATTTTTCCCCCCTTTCCTTTTTTACCCCCTTTTTTCCTTTTTTTTTTCCCCCCTTTTTTTCCCCCCCCTTTTTAAATTTTTTTCCCCCCAACATATGTTTTTTTCCCCCCAAATTTTTTTTTTCCTTTTTTTTTCCTTTTCTTTTTTCCCCCCACTTTATTTTTGGTCTTTTTTCTTCCCTTTTTATAAAATTTCCCTTTTTTTAATTTTTTTTATTTTTTAACCCTTCTTTTATCTTTTTTTCTTTTTTTTTTTTTTTTTTCTAATTTTTTTTTTTTTTTTTTTTTTTTCCCCCCCCCGAAATTTTTCTTTTTTTTTTAAAAAATTTTTTTCCCCCCACTTCCCCCTTTTTTTTTTAATCAATTTTTTCACAATTTACCCAACTAAAAAAACTTTTCCAAAAAAAAAAAAAAAATTTTTTCATAAAATTGGGAAAAAAAAAAACATTCCCCCCCCCCCTTTAAATAAAAGTCTAAATTTTAAAAAATTTTTTTTTTTAAAATTTTTAAAAAAAAAAAACTTCTCTTCCCTTTTCTTTTTTTTTTTTTTCAAATTTTTTAAAAAAATTTCCTAAATTTTTTTCTTCCCTCCTCCACACCCCCCTGGGGAATTTTTTTCCCCTTTTTCCCCCCTTTTTTCCAAAAACCTTTTTTAAATTTTTAGTCCCCAAAAAAACAAAATTTTGGGGTTTTTCTTTTTTGGGCCCTTACAAAAATTTAAAAAAATTTCCTTATTTCAATCAAAACGTTTTTTTTCTTTTTAATTAATTTAAAATTTTTAATTTAAAAAGGTTTCAAAAAAAAAAAACCCTGTTTTTTTGGTAAGGCCCCATTAAATTAAAAAAAAAAAAATGCAAAAATTTGCCACCCCCTTTTTTGAAGTTTACCCGGAGGCGAGGCAATTCCCCGGGCGGAAAAATTTTGCCAAAATTTTCCGGAATAATTAAAAGGGAAAGTTCCCAAGTAAAAATTAAAAAATTATTCTTTTTTAAAAAATTTAATTTTTTTGGAGGCCAAACCCAAAATAAAAGTTTTTAAACCAGGGGGTTTCTTTTTTTTTTTTTTTTTTTTTTGGATAAATTATAAAAAAAATCTTATTCCCCTAAGTGTTTTAAAGATTCAAAAATTTTTTTTGTTACCCCCCAATTAAATTTGATAATTCCCGTTAATTTTAAAGATTTTGAGAATTTTTTATTGTAATCTGTGGAGAAAATTTTTTTGTTTTTGGGACCAAATTAAAGGTTTTTTACAAAAACAAAATTTTTAAAAAAAAAAGAATTTTTTTTTAAAAAAAAAACTATCGGGGTTTGGGCCTAAAATTTAAGTAACTTTTTATAAAAAGAAAAAAAAAACTATCAGAGTTGCTGCAGTTACTTTTTCATTTTTTTTCGGCCTTTGCTTTTCAAATTATTTTTTCAAATCAAATTTCTGTAGCCCCATTTTAAGTGGGTTTTGTAAGATTTTCGATAAAATTTTTTTAAATTTTAGAAATTTAAAACCAAAATTAATATTGGATTAATTACTTTTCAAGCGTCGAGTGAGAAAATGTGGGAATAGTTTGCTTTTTTTAATTTGTTACCATCCTGTTGAAAAAAAGGTTCTTTTCCGTCATGTACAGAGATAGGGGGATTAACGTCAGATTTTTAAAATGTTAATATTATGCAATATTTACACTTAAAAACAATGCACCTGCTCTAAAAAAATCCTCTTTTTAAATTTCCCAAAACGACCCCCCTTTTTGGGCCCCGTTAATCCCTTTTGTGGGGGAGGAGTGGGATAAAAGGGGGAAAACACTTTCCCATTTATTTTAAACCCCATAACCCCCTTTACCATTTCAACGAAATGGGTACCTATATTTTCCCATTTTAAAAAATGCTATTTCTTCCTCGGGAGGTAAAAAGTTTCATATGCGGTTTAATGGGAAGGGGTTTTTTAATTTTGGGCATTGTATGGGGGGGATTTCCATTATTTTTTTTGGGAGGGAGGTTTTGTGTACGTGAGAGGGAGTTGACTTTTTACCATAGAGGGGGTTTTTACTTTTTAATTTTTTATTATTCTAGGGAGGTTTTGGGCTTTCCCTTTTTAAATTTTCCCGGGTGTAGGAGATAGCGAACTTTTTATGTTGGAAAATTTTCATTGTCCCTATCTAAATTCTAATTTTTTTGCCTGTTGCAAAAATATTTTAATAAGGGGGTTTTTTTAAAATTCGGAAAATTTTTAAAGTTGGGTTTACGATAGATGAAGATATTATAATATTTTTCCTACGTTTTAATGAACTTAAAACCGATAGAATGAGTACACTCGATGGTACAAGTTACTTTTTTTTTTTTTAAAGGCATTATAACCTCATTGGGGCATTAAAAGTTCCATTGAGTTTCATAAAATTAAAATTTTCCATTAAAAAAAGGGTAGGTTTTATTTTTAAATAAATTTAAATTTAAATTTTCTGTCTGGGGGGGGGGCTATAAACGGGGGGTTTACCAGCATTGGCTTCGTTCTGGGGGGCCCCTTTTCAAAAATTTTTAACCTCCTTGTAAAGGACAGTGGTCATTCCTCCAAATGTCTGGCTACCCTGTTCACGAGACGCCACCCTTTTACGATGATTGAAAAAATTTTTTATTAATATAGAAAAATTTAAGAGGAAATATACTTATGTTTTTGATATGAAAAAATTAAGGTGACTATATATTTATTTTTGGGCAAACTATAAGGATGTTGTTAAAAATCTTAAATAAAAAAAAATAAAAGTTGGTACATCTCTATTCCACTAAATTTGGCTCTTTCCATAACTTGTCTTCTTGGGAGTACCTTTTTCCATCCAAATTTTTCATTTTATTTAAACAATTTTTTTTCCATTTAAAAAAAAATTTAAAATAATAATAATAACAAATAAAAAAAAAATTTTAAGAAAAAAAGCTATGAAACCATTATGAAAAAGAAAAAAATTGATTTCCCCTTTTTTTTTCAAAATTTTTTTTTCCCCCCATTTTTAAAATTTTTAAAAAAAATTTTCATTTAAGGGTTTTTGTATTAGAATGCCAATTTAAACGGAGTTTTTATTTCTTTTCCAGAAAAAAACAAAAAACAAAATAAATTACCCCAAAATTTATTTAAATTTTTTACT
>CM044961.1:8604379-8668032 GCA_024516035.1 Bactericera cockerelli | reverse complement strand
TAACTGTATCTTCATACAACAAACATGTCATCGTTCTTCTCCCGACACATGGTGCCTACCAGACTCGAGGCATTTCCACGCTGGACTGCCAATGACAGTCGTTCGCGTAAGAATGCTCCGGACCTGGTATCTAAGTAAATTAGGTAGCTCCCACGTATATGTATCAACACTATCTACCTACATAGCTGATTTTTCCGAAAAAATAAAGCTCTAGAAAGTCCTATTCATGAAAGTTTGGTAATGTACGGTAGCTTTGGAGGGCACTGGACTGTAAGGGATGCCCACGGGAAAGCTTAATTTTCCTTTGATAGCGGGCGAGATTGTTATAGCACAGAGAGAGAGAGAGAGAGAAAAGAATCGACTATCTACTCACTTGGTTTGGAGAATACTGCCTCGAGTGCCTCGAGCTCGAGGGCCTCACAGGTTGAGAGATTGTTGGTGCAGTTTCGGGCGATGAACGTGAAGCTCCAAGCTACCTACCGGGTGTCCCTACTCTACGCAACATAACCGCCCACCCTAAAATCTCCGATTTTGAGGCAAAGCGGTCGGAACGCGGGTGCTTTAGCGCGAAAACCCGGCCACGCGGAGCCCGTTACTGAAAAACAATTACTCGTTGGACGCCGATGGTAGTGGAACAAGTTTATTAAGTGGTCTAGTAATTAAGCCATTAGCAAGACGTACCTGTGCCACGCGGGCAATACCATCACGCCCAGCAATCAGTTGCTCAACCCTACCAATTGGCCATTTCAATGGATTCAGTTGATTTATTGTGGATTGAACAAACACAACTTCTCCTACTTGCACCTCTCTCGTATCGGTATTCCATTTTGCTCTCGGGATGAGGGTGTGTAGATACTCGTTCGACCATCTTTTCCAAAAGGCCTGGACAGCTTGCCGAATGAGTTGCCAGCGTGAGAGGCGATTCAAGCGTTGAGAAGTTAGGTCCTCTTCGGGAACAGCCAACAATGTAGACCCCACAAGAAAGTGTGCTGGGGTTAAATAGTCATATCCGTCATGTGGGTCTGACGAAGGGAGTCCACACAAGGGTCGGGAGTTAAGTACTGCCTCTATGCGACACATCAACGTAGTAAATTCTTCATAAGTTAACGATTGTTCACCTATGACACGCTTTATGTGGTGTTTACAGCTCTGTACAGCTCGCTCCACCAATCCGGAGAAGTTTGGTGCGTTAGGAGGATTGAAATACCACTGTATCTCACGTTGTCCAAGGTAGTCCGAGATATGATCCTGCGACTGACGGAGCACTTGATAAACCTCCTTGATGTGTCTTGCAGCTCCCACAAAATTAGTTCCGTTATCACTATAGATTTTGGCAGCCATGCCACGTCGGGCTACAAAGCGATCTAAGGCTGCCAAAAAGGCAGAAGACGACAAATCCGTCACCACTTCAAGGTGCACGGCTTTAGTCGACATACAAATAAAAATGGCTAGATAGCCTTTGTAGAGTTTGGCATTTCTTCTCGTGCTTTCTTTAAGAGAGAAGAACCCAGCATAGTCGACAAATACATTGAGAAACGCCCTGATCTGTTCGAAACGTACAGCGGGTAGGTCACCCATGGGTGGTGTTAAAGATTGAGCTTTAAGTTTGTAGCAAGGGATGCACTTGAAGATACATTGTCGTACGAGGCTACGCAGAGACAATATCCAATAGCGGCGCTGTATGATAGATTGAACCATGAGTGGTCCACCGTGTAGCGTATACAAATGATAATGATTGCAGATCAAAACTGATAAATGATTACTTTTAGGCAAAAGCAGAGGGTGTTTAGATGTATATCCTAAATGAGAGTTTTTCAACCGACCGCCCACCCTGACGAGCTGCTTTTCATCTGTGAACGGCGAAAGTCTTCTGAGCGAATGTTTAAATTGTGGATCATTCTTCAATTTTCTCATGACGTCACCAAAATATTCCTCCTGAACGACGCGAACACAAAAGTTCATACTATTGTTTAGCTCTTCAATGCTTAAAGTACCTCCTTTTCGAAGCGAACTATTACACCGTGTATTGTTCACAAAGCGGAGAATAAAGGCTACAATGCGCTGGAGTCGAACTAGAGACGAATAGTTCTCAATGACCGTGAGAAATAAGTTTTTATCTTTTGCTGTGGACAACATGACGTTTGATTTCACTTCAGGTAGATTATCTGGATTCACTTTGGAATTCGTGAGAGACCAAGTGTCTCGCGGTTGACTGATGAACGGAGGTCCGTTCCACCAAAGCGGATGAGTGACTAACTCGTTGGGTAAGATACCTCGTGACGCACAGTCAGCAGGGTTCTCGTGTGTGGAAATATGATACCACGAAGATGGAGTAGTATTTTCCAAAATTTCGACAACTCGATTAGCCACAAATGTCTTCAACCGATGCGGGGATGTTCGCAGCCAGCCGAGTACTACAGTAGAATCACTGAAGAGCAAAATATTTTTTATGTTCAATTTTTGAATAAGTCCCTTCTCTATAGAAACAACAAGACGGGATAACAACAATGCTGCGAGAAGTTCCAAACGTGGAATAGTGATTGACTTGAGTGGCGCGACTCTGCTTTTCGCTTTCAACAATGATATTTTTCTATCGCCATCTGAAGACGATGCGGATCGAAGATACAACACAGCAGCATAGCCTTTCTCTGATCCATCACAAAATCCTAAAATAGAATAGTTTGATTCTGGAGCAATCTGACAGAAACGCGGGATCTTGATTTTTGACAGTGACACAATTTGAAGTAGAAAATTATTCCAGTCTGCGGTAATATCTTCCGGTAGCTGGGTATTCCAGTCGCTGCCAGCTAGCCAAGAACGCTGAATTATGCATTTTGCAAAAAATACACTTGGGGAGAGCCATCCTACGGGATCAAATAGGCGAGCAATCGTAGACAAGATCGACCGTTTTGTATGCTGAGAGTTAACAATAGGAGGAGTGATCGAATAAGTAAAAACATCTTCATCCGGTTTCCATTCTAATCCCAGCACCTTTAACGCTCCGTTCTCATCACCATCGAAGCCTACAGTGGACAGTACATGATCTGAAGGAAGATCCGAGAGTATCTCTGGATGACTCGCCGCCCATTTTCTTAATGAAAATTGTGCCTTACCTAACAAAGAGATAAGTTCATTTCTCAAAGTTAACGCACTCGGAACATCAGAGGCCCCCGTCGTGACGTCATCAACATAGGTCTCATGTAAGATAGCGTGAGACGCGAGAGGGTAGGATTTACCTTCATCCTGAACCAATTGTCGCATTGTTCTCTGCGCGAGATACGGCGAACAAGAAAACCCATATGTTACAGTATTCAATTCAAATTCCTGAAGCGGCGCATTAGACGAGTCTCGCCAAAATATGTGTTGATACTTGCGGTGATTTTCATTGACCAATATACCTCTATACATCTGTTTCACATCTGCACATAATGCCACTCGATGCAGACGAAAGTTAACAATAATATCTGGAATATCCAACTGAAGTTTAGGACCTATCATTAAACACTCATTCAATGACACGCCTTTATTATCCTTCACCGACGAGTCAAAGACTACGCGCAGTTTTGTGGTAGCACTAGACTCCTTGATAACGCAGTGGTGTGGTATGAGGTATGGAGATGGGCGCGGGGCAATACATAAATGTCCCAACTCCTGATACTCATCGATAAACTTCTTATACTCCTGGAAAAGTTGCGGTTGTTTTTGTAAGCGGGCCTCCAAAGCTAAAAATCTCTTTAAGGCAATATCTCTTGTAGATCCTACCGCGGGTTCAGATTCCTTAAACGGCAAACATACATTGTATCGACCGTTAGGTTCACGAACAGTGGTTTTCTCAAAATAATTTTCACATAAAACGTTTTCAGGATTTTCAAATTTTCGGGTGGACACTTCTTCGACTTCCCAAAAACGTTTCATCAGTATGTCCAGGGGTGGTACAGATGGTTCTAAAGACACAAACAACGAGTTTTGAGTTTCAGCACAAGTTGAGACTGGAACCTTTCCCATGAGTACCCAACCGAAGATTGTGTTTATCGCAATTGGTTCACCCTGTATAATACTAGGACCTTCAGTGACAAGAATATGCGGGTAAAGATCAGCACCCAGGAGAAAATCTATTTTTCCAGGTTTATGGAAATCTGCATCAGCCAGACTGATGGACGAGAACTGTTCTCTCACCTTAAACGGCAAACTCACAGACGGCAGATCCGATGAGATTTTAGTCAAGATGACAGCTTCTGTGGTGACCTCCAGTGTTGGCCCCTGCGATGGTGTTAACATACACTGAACATTACCTTTACTCTGAAATGTATGCTCGTTACCAATACCGGAAATGTTAGTGCGAGAAGAAGAACATTTTAATCCAATTTTCTGGACAGCACTCACACTGATACAGCTGATCTGAGATCCTGGGTCGATCAACAAACGAATAGGTTGAAAATTCCCACAATTATCCTGAATCCGTGCCTGAGCAGTGGCCAGCAGCACTGTGCTCCTCTCCTGTGTACTGGTGTGACCGGTGAGAGTTTCAGCAGGACCAGGACCCGGGGAAGCGCTGGGGGGCAGAGCCGCGGGCGCTTTGTTGAAATGAAGCAGTGTATGATGAGATGAGCTTTCACACTTGGAACACCTCGACCTAGACTTGCATTCAGACATTAAATGATTCCCTAAGCAGTTAAAACACTTCCTGTGAACCTTTGTAATTTCGAATCTCTTTATGGGATCTGCGGCATGGAACATGGAACACTGAAACAATTTGTGATTATCCTTACACATAGGACAAGTAGATGTTGAAGAGTTCTGCTGTGCAGTCGAAACCAGCGTGTTGCGGGTAAATCTGAAATTGCTAGAACTAGGTTGGTGCGGGGCGGGTGTTTTCTTTTGTAAATTATATTGCGGTGTTTTATCAGCGATTTGACAAATTTCCTTAATATGACACTGCTTCTGTACAAACGACATCAATTGTTCAAAGGTCGGTACATCTTTCATCTCGAACTGAGCTTCAAAACGTTGACGAGTTTCCAAGTCAAGCGCACGTAACGCAAGATGCATGGCAAAATAATCAGCGGGGTTATCAAGACCAATGGCGTTATACGCCGCTAAGGTGGTATAAAAACATTCATAATGTTTTCTAAGATTCTCAAGGGAATCAGACGAAATCGGGTGAAATGAGAACAATTTATTCAAATAAAAAGCACCTAAATTGCGTTTATTCTGGTATCGATCAACAACAGTTTTATAGGCAACAGGATAGTTTGCAGAAGAAAGCGGTAAGGTTTCTATGAGTGAAAGTGCGGAACCACTAAGAAAACTTTTTAAATATTGGAATTTCTCAGTGTTTGAAAGTGACTGATTTCTCTCTATGGTAGACTCAAATAAGGCATGAAAATTAGGCCACTCATGTAGATTATCACCTGAAAATATAGGAATAGAAATTTTGGGAAGACGCGGGGTCTGGGCGGAAGGTAAACTCGGACCTGATGAGCTGGCGGAACTGCTGGCTTTAGCTGCCACGGCTGCTTCAGCAAGTTTTTCTTGCGATGTTCTCAAACTATTTAATCTAGCTACAGCCTTTACTTGATAGTACAACTCCTCGAAGCTTACGCCTTGCGTTACCGAAGCCTTTTGGGTAGTGCTATCGGACAACTTTTTACACAGAGCAAATATCTCGTCCTGAACGGTATCAAAATCTGCATAATGCTCTTCGATTTTATCATAACGGACTAAGAATTGAGCAAGTTTATCTTTACTTGTAAGGTCTTTGCTAGAGTCAAACAACGATTGCATTCGAGCGAAAACCTTTTCTCTACGATTTAAAAGACCGCTTAACTTTTCTTCCTCTACCATCGTCATGATTACTGTTGATTAGAAATCAATGAGCTTAACCCCAAAGAGCGAAAAAAAAATTTTTTATGAAAACGTAAAGGCGGAATAAAAACGCAAGATAAATAAGACCCTAAATAAACTAAAGCGGTAATTTATGATTAGACAGTATTTTAATAATGCGAACGTATCAAGCAAGAAGATTAAATAAACTTTCAAGTTTTAGAGACTTACCAAGAGCGTAAAATTGAAACGGAAAAACATTACCTTCACACGAAACGTAAAAATGAACAAAGAGCGGGTTTACACTTAAAACATAAAAAAAACACAAATTAGCGGTTTAACATTGAAACAAAAGTACAAAAGCGGTTTAGCGGATAGCGGTTAAATACAAGAGAAAAAAAAAAAAAAACGAATAAGTACTCCCCAATATTAATTTTCGAAAGCCGAACCAAACCCAAGCGGAAACAAAAAACGGCGGAAAAAAAAAGAAAATTAACCTCCCGGAAAAACGGTTCGGAAAATTCAGGACCGAAGACCAAATTTATGTACGGTAGCTTTGGAGGGCACTGGACTGTAAGGGATGCCCACGGGAAAGCTTAATTTTCCTTTGATAGCGGGCGAGATTGTTATAGCACAGAGAGAGAGAGAGAGAGAAAAGAATCGACTATCTACTCACTTGGTTTGGAGAATACTGCCTCGAGTGCCTCGAGCTCGAGGGCCTCACAGGTTGAGAGATTGTTGGTGCAGTTTCGGGCGATGAACGTGAAGCTCCAAGCTACCTACCGGGTGTCCCTACTCTACGCAACAGGTAAGCTCATCGAAAACACAGAGTATGGCCACTGTAGTAGGTTCATTAGCATAATCTTCTCTGCATTACCAGTGAACATCTCGGGGCGATAAATAACTTTCTGATGAGCCCATTTAAAAATTCGCTGACTAATGAAAAATAATACTCTCCCCCCCCTCCCCTTTGGATTTGGATTCCTCGCTCTCTCTCACCATCGGATTTATCCCTCTCCCCCCCCCCTCCCCTTTGGATTTTTCCCTCTCTCCCACCATCGGATTCATCCCTCCCACCTCCCTTCACTGAGTTTGTCCACCCAACCACCTCCTCTTTGTTCGAAAGTCAAAAGAGAAAAGGAGAGAGAGAGAAGAGAAAAGAGAAGAGAAAGAGAGAGAAAAGAGGAAGAGAGAGAGAAGAAGAAAAAGAGAGAGAGAGAAGAAAGAGAGGAGAAGAGAGAGGGGAGCAGAGAGAGGAGAAGAGAGAGAGAGAGAGAGAAGAGAGGGAGAGAAGAAGAGAGGGAGAAGATAGAGAAAGAGGAGAGAGAGAGAGAGAGAAGAGGGAGAGATACCTGGCATTTCTAGAAAAGTCGAATTCCCTTAAACTATTCCTTCACTCTAAACCTCCATTTTCCTCCTCCCTCCCTCTTCTTTCCTCCTCAGCACCTCCTCTCTTTTCTTCTCTTCTCTTTCCTTCATATTTCTCCTCCCTTCTCAACTCTCCTCCTACCTTAACTCATACTGATATGTCTCCTTCTCTCTCCCTCTCATATTCTTATTATTCTCCTCTTTTTGTTTGCCTTTCTCTTTATTCGCCTCTTTTTCTTTCTCACTCCTTATCTCTCTCTCGGTCTTTTTCTCTCTCCCACTTTCTTATCTATTATTATCCTCTTTTCATTTGCCTTTGCCTTTATCTCTTTAACTCATTCTCTTTATACTCTTTTCCTCTCTATCTCGCTCTTTCTTCTTCTCTTTGTCTTTCTTTACTATATTTGTTCTCTTTTTCTCTTGCTATTTCTCTTCTTTTCTTCCCTCCCCCCGCCAAATTCTTCTTCTATTCTCTCCTCCTCACACTCCTACTATTTTGCCTACTCCATGCTTCACCCTCTCTCGTCCCTCCTCCCCTATCAATTTCCTTTCACTGTAATTTATTCCTTAACTACACCCCAAAGGGCTCTTCCAACGAGCAAAAAAAAAAAACACAATATCCTTCCCCCTCCCTCCTCATAAATATTAAGGGAGGAAAAATAAAAGACATTCCGCCCCACCGTTCTGAAAACTAAAGTGGCTGAAATTGTGAAAAGTTTTTTTTTTATAAAACTCATTTTAAGAAAAAAAGAGAACTTCTCTTGCGCCATTTTCGTTGTGTTTGAATTGGAGTTTCAAACTTTCAGAGGAAAGAAAATGCTCCATAAGATATTAAAAGATTTCTTTCCTCTCACTCCACAGCGATTTTCTACGTGGTTGGTAGATTTGTAATTCAGGGAACGGGGTTTGGAGCTGCATGCTGTGATATTTCTAGAACACATATAATTATGATATTTCTAGATCACATACATAACACTGATTTCTCGGGTGTGTTATTTCTGTATTAGTTGCCTTGACAAAATTTAAAATAACTATACCTATTTCAAAAATTCAAAACGTTTATATGACTTTTATACAATGTAATATTGTAGAAACTTATTATAATGTAAAAGGATTTCAAAAAAATATAACTACCGTTAGATTTTTCGTAGAAAGTAAGGGCCTAACGATTTATATTAATCTAGAAAAAAAAATGCAAATAATGTTAGCCGACCTCCTTGTTTCTGACCATTGGTTTCGGACCCGGAGGTTGCGAGTTCGAATTCCGGCCGGAGCGGAAATTTCTGACCAAAATTTTCCGTTTCCGGAATGGCATGGATGTAAAGGTAAAGTGTCCTGAAGTAATGCGAAAGCCGTTCCGGGAACACTTACCTTCTTTTTTAAAAAAATGTTAATTTTGTTTCGGCCAGGAACCAAACCAACAATCCAAAGACTCGTCTTCTAACGACTCAGGAGGGCATGCTATTCCTTTCTTTTTTGTGTTTTTTTTTTTGTTGTATAAATTAGTCAAAATTAAACTCATTATTCTCATCAAGTCGTTCTCTCACACTCACGATACTCAAGATAAGTATCGTCGCGTTGTTACCCGACGATACTTATCTTAACGATAATTGCCCGTCATAACTTTTTAGTACCCAGGCCATTTAGGCAGAATTATGTCTCATTGTACGATCATGTGCGCATGCCAAAATGTTTGCTGTTTTTTTGTGACGATGAATTCGAAAGGATATCGTTCATCAAGACATCAAGAGTTTAAAAAATAGTTGAGAGAATTTTTTGTTTCTGAGAACTAGGAAAGAATATTTTTTTATTAGTCCGATCCGCCTTATTGTAAAGAAACAGAATTTTTATAAAAAAAATATATTGACTATGTCGTCCCAGAATTCAATCCGAAAATCAGAAACAAAAGCTTATTGAAAAAATGATAAGTACTTATACTTCATACACTACTTATATACATCATAAACGTTGTAAGTGGCAAAAAGTGGGTAAAATTTTATGTTACGTGATAAAAGTAATCTTAGGTATTTGTGCTAATCACAATCGTGATGAATTATTACTCTGAATAGCTTTACTAAGTTTTGCTTCTTGGGACTCGAACCACCGACCTCCAGGTTACAAGTCCAACGCCTTAGATAAGAGGTCGGTAACGTAATGAGAGTAAGATGTAGTGACTAATTCCCTTGCTAAACCTCGCCAAATATTTCGCCGTGTCCCAGACGACTGCGCCTGAGTTACGGCCCGAGGCATGGCCCTATATTTATATTTCCTAACCACACACTACACAATGAGGCATTGCCGTACTGCCGTATTGCCATAATGAGCATTCGGGTCTGAATTCGGCACGACCAGTTTCAGACCTACCTATTTTAACTTATACGTATAATGCAAGCCAAGCCATTAAATATGACAGACTAACCTGAGCCCACAGAAAATAATGTGCATGTGCAACTGTGCAGTGTGTATACAGGTGGTCCAGAAAGTTTGCACCAAAATGATAGGGTAATAAAAGAGACCATTTCCAACAAAAATATCCCGGACATTTTCCTTTATTTTTTGTCGTTTTCAAAATGGCGGCCAAAACGTGTGTTTTTCAAATAGTGCGTCAGAACGTTGACAGCCTAAATGAGCATGATCATTAAAACATTGAACGGTTAATTTAACTTATTTTATTAAAATTTTATTTCAATTCAAAAATGCAATCCGTTTTTCTAAGTGTACAGAAAAAATAAAAATCAAAAGCCAACCAAAGTCGGAATATTTGAAAAACACACATTTTGGCCGCCATTTGAAAAGACAAAAAATAAAGGAAAATGTCCGGGAATATTTTTGTTGGAAATGGTCTCTTTATTACCCTATCATTTTGGTGCAAACTTTTTGGACCACCCTGTATGTGCATGTAGAGTAACTAATGCGTAAGTGTTGTGATGTCCAAGATAATCTCCTCAATTACTTCCTTCCAAGTAAGCATTGTCGTCTGTCCTTTGATCTTGTAGTCTGTCAAGGTACATTATCATGTTTATGGGCGCAGTTAAGTCTAAGGCACGTTGCTTCAGCTAATATGCAGCAAGAAGAATGCTCGGATAATCTGCCCGTGCAATCAGCTAGCAGTTGTACTGAGATGTTCAAGGTTTTGTGCATTGCGAAATAGAAAGATCTTGATGTATTCCGGAGCAAATGTTGCGGTCAATGATGTGATCTGAATACAGTTTCTGGTGTTTCTTAAGCAGAGTTGTTTTTTGCACCGTTTTGCTAGTCGCATGCAGATGAAAGTTTTGGCAGTAAGCTCTGTGAAATGGGGGTCATCATCTAAAGTCTGAGCTTTGTCTATGTAGCCGTTCTTCATCGCGATTCATACCATCTTCATACTCTTCTCTATACATAATATTATTTTCAAAGCTCCTTAGAGTTTTTTTTATTTATAATTTGACAACATTTTAAAACATTAGAGGTCCGCTGATGCTAGCAGTTCCTCTACAATTTCCTCATCAATATATTCATTCTGATTCTTGTAGTCTATCATAATCCAATGCCCTCTTCAAAACCACATTCTGGATGTATGCTTGTACTATTTTAATAATAATATTTAATGTGTTCATAATATGTTTCTTGAAATATTTGGTGACTATAAGTATACCTTATAAGTATACTTTTAGGTAAGTATTATATTAACTAAATTAGGTATACATGATTATGCCTTATTAGTATAATTTTTTTTCCCCCCAAAAATAACTTATATATTTGATCCAACATCAATCAACAATACAAGCAAATCTTTTTTTTTTTTTTTTTTTTTTCTTCTTTTTTTTCCAAATATAGATCAAACTATAGCTCCATCTTCCGTTATATATTGAATTTTTTTCCTTGTACCTTGTAGCCTATTAGTATAAATATTTTTAGCATCGCACTTGATGTAATGATATTTTTCGGTTCCGAATGCTGTCAGCTCTTTGAGAAGACTTTTAGAGGGTGGAAATCCCCACCCCGTAAACCTAATTATAAGGTGGACCGGGTGTCTTTAAAACTTCTCTTAATGCCTTCCACAAAAACAAGCCTTAAAAATAAATATGGTATACCTTTGCTGGCGTGCATGTGTTTACATTACACAGGCTCTAATTACTCCTCTATATACTAACCATGTACCTTTTTATATACAAAAACATAGATATACATACATTAAGTATTACTGGGGGTTAGGTCGTTACAACAAGAAATTTAATTTGCGAATGGAAACTATACATGGAAAGATTTGCGCCATTTCTTTGACTAAAACAAGGTAATGATTTGAATACAAAATATAGGTTTTTTTCGAGTATATGACAAACTTGTTAATGTTAGTGAACAAAATAAATCAGACTGGGTGATGTAAATGTGGGTATTGATACGATTCTCTATATGGAACTCCTTGTAAATATTTAGCTCATCCTTCTTTCTCACCCTGTATACGAATATTTACATTAATCCTCATGCATATTGCATATGCAAATATGCTAATATGCCAGAGTATTTGCAGTGAGACTTCGCTCTCCTTCATTAGAACAGCAAACGCATTTACGATGGCTATAAATCATACGGACTTGTTTCTAACTGGCAATTTCTTTACATTTCAAAACACAAGCTGGATGATGTTTTTGAATATTTATACATATGCAATTATATGCATCATCTTTGTCCATCAGGGTCGCAGGATGACATCCTTATCCTTGAGGGTTGGGTTGGGTGGAAGAGATTGTCATAGGCAATAACCCCGCCCTTTAGTTAGGACATATACTATATATTTTTCTATTCTTTTTCATTTTTATTGTATATATTATTTCCATTTTTTTAATTGTTAAAATAATTATTTGTATTGTACATATAATTATGTCTATTTATATCTAATAAAGTGTTGAATAAAATAATAATAATGGTATATGAAAATATAATAATAATTATAATACTTTTAGTGGAAAGTAAGTTAAGTGGAAGGTAACTTTAGTGAAAATTTTAGTAAAGCGAGTTTCATTTTCCGTTACCTACTAGCTGAGTGGTATTATTATTTGAGTAGTTGAGATATCACGATTTTGTTCACCACAAATATGATAACTTAACTTATAATATTATTACAATACTTTTCATAATTGTGTACAATGTAAAATAATAGTCATGGAAACTTTGCTAAAAATGCCAAAATTAAACAAAACAATGAATGTAAAAAGTATACATACACATTATGTATTTGTTCTATAATTTCAGCATTTTAAAATGCAAAAAATCCTGTCTCTATCTCTCTCTCCTCCCTCCCCCTCAGCCTCTCTCTCTCTCTCTATCTCCCTCCCTCTCTCTTTTCTCTCTCTACTCTCTCTCTCACACACACACAAGACACACACAAACACTTTCTTTCTCATCACACACCTTCTTCCTCTCTCTCTCCCTCTCTCTCTCTCTCTATCTCTCTCTCACCCTTTAGTTCTCAACCCGGAGGGTGGCTAAAATTTATGGCCCTCCCCCCCCCCATCTTCCCCGCCTGTTTATCCCCTGACATTCGCATGGTGTCGGTGCTTATTTCATAGTCTAAAAAACACGGTGAACTCCTCTCTAATGATATTTTTGCACCCGTGGTGTATTTTATGGCGTTCTGTAGCGTCAGACGCACCCTGCGTTGACTATGGTGCCCCTAAGTTATGCCATTAGCTTGCGATGATAAATTAATTAGTCAAAACAATGTTCGGCTAATGCCTCATTGTGATAGAGTATACTCGTAGAGCGAGGAAAAACAAATATAGGGCCATGCCTCGGGCCGGAACTTGGGAGCAGCCTGATGAGCAGAAGTAATTAAGAAATTTTAGAAAGTAGATGTAATAACTATCAGAGTAATAAAATAAATGTAATAAAACATTTAATTACTTGTTATATAAAGTTTAAAAAAACTATCAGAGTTGCTATATTTAAGTAACTTGTTATATAAAGTTTAAAAAACTATCAGAGTTGCTGCAGTTACTTTTTCATTTCTTTACGGCCATGCATTCAAATTATTTTTCACATCTAATCTGTAGTCCATTTTAAGTAGGTTGTAAGATTTATCGATAAAATTTATTAATTTAGTAATTAATCCAATAATTAATATTGGATTAATTACTGTTCAAGCGTCGAGTGAGTAATGTAGAATAGATGCTTTTTTTAATTTGTTACCATCCTGTTGCAGAAAATGTTCATTCCAGTCATGTACAGAGCATCATGGATTAACGTCAGAGTTTAAAATGTTAATATTATGCAATATTTACACTTGAAACAATGCAGCCTGCTCTAATCATCCTCATTTTAATTCCAAACGACACCCCTTCTTGTGCCCGTTAATCCCATTTGTGAGGAGGAGTGGGATGAAATGGGATACACTTTCCATTTAGTTTACTCCATAGACTCCATACCATTTCAACGTATGGGTACCTATATTTCCCATTTTCAAATGCTATTATCTTCCTCGGGGAGGTATAAAGTTTCATATGCGGTTTAATGGGAAGAGGTTTTAATTTGCATTCGTATGGGAGGGATTTCTCATTAGTTTTTGGGAGGGAGGTTCTGTGTACGTGAGAGGGAGTTGACTATTACCATGAGAGAGGTTTTTACATTTAACTTTTATTATTCTAGGGAGGCTTTGGCATTCATTTGAATGTTCCGTGTAGGAGATAGCGATACTTTTTATGTTGGAAAATATACATTGTACCTATCTAACATTCTAATTTCTTTCGCCTGTTGCAAGATATTTTAAAAAGTGGTTTTACTAACTTCGACTTTAATGTTGGTTCACGATAGATAAGATATTATAATATTTACCTACGTATTAATGAACTTACTACCGATAGAATGAGTAAACTCGATGGTAAAGTTACTTTTTTTTTCTAATGGCATTATAACCTCATTGGACATTAAAAGTTCCATTGAGTATCACTAATTATTTACCATTAAAAAGGATAGGTTTTATTTTTAAATAAATAATTGAAATTGTCTGCTGGGGACTACAAACGGAGTATAACAGCATTGGCTTGGTTCTGGGGGCCCTTGTCAATTATTAAACCTCCTTGTAAAGACAGTGGTAGAAGTCTGAGTCATTCCTCCACTGTCTGGCTACCATCGTTCACGATGACGCCACCCTATGACGATGATTGAAATTTTTATATTAATATAGAAAGAACTCAAGAGACTATACTTATGTATGTATATGTAACATTAAGGTGACTATATATTTATTTGGTCAAACTATAAGATGATGTTAAAAATCTTAAATAATAATATAAAAGTAGGTACATCTCTATTCCACTAAATTTGGCTCTTTGCCATAACTTGTCTTCTTGGCAGTACCTTTTTCCATCAAACTTTTACATTTCATTTAACACAATTTTCTTTTTCCATTAATAAATTAAAATAATAATAATATAATAACAAATAAAAAATTGAAGAAAAAAAGCTATCGAAACCATTATGAAATGAGAAAAATTGATCCCCATTTGTTTTCAATTGTTTTTCCGCAGTTTTCAATTCGAAAGAAAATTTTCATTTAATGTTATTGTATCTAGAATGCCAATAATCGGAGATATTATTTCTTTTTCCAGAAGAACAAAAATCAGAAATAAATTACCCCAAATTCATTAATTCCATACTTAATAATAAATATGACTTTCATAATTGATTTTTCTTACTTTGAGGATTTTAAGATTTTAAAATCATATATTAACTTGACCTTTCGTTACCTAAAGGACTTTTTAATAAAAAGGAAGTAAATGTAATGTCTTTAAATAATTTAAATATATTTTTTAATTAGTTTAGTAAAATCAATACTTATCTTATAAACTTAAAAAGGAAGTAATAACGGTTTAACGATTTTTAATATAGTGGTAATGAAACTCGGGGCGCCTCCGAGAAACTACAGTCGCTTTCAGAATAACACAAATTCAAAGTAATTTTATTTATTTATTTTATATAAAAGTAATTGTACGTTGGAACCGCTTTCGCATTTACTTCTGTTCAAAGTATTAGTTACACAGTTATCGCAGGTTGGTTAGTACATTTTGTGTCACATCGGTACAAAAATATTATTCTTAAAGTGTCACATACTAGACTTTTCTAAATACCCATTCTTTGTGCTTCTTTTACTAATGCAAAACCCCGTGTATAAAAACAAATTGTAAACACAAAGACAACACTGTACAAACACAATTTCCAGGTTGGGCAATTCTGTGTCACTTACAAAACTATTCTAAAAACCCATTCTGTGTGCTTCTTTTACTAATGCAAAACCCTGTATATAAAACAAATGTAACACAAAAACAACACAGCTGTACAAACACAATTTCCAGGTTGGGTACATTCTGTGTCACATCCAGAACTATTCTAAATACCTACCTATCTATGTTGTATGGAGAATGGCAGATAGAGATAATTGCAATCCTAGGTATACAGAGTGTCACAGAGAGAGAACGCGAGACGACTGAGATTAAAATCCTACAGAGTGTAACTGGGGATTTGAGTTGATTTGGCATTGACATATTTTTACTTCTTCCTTATTCTTTTTTTTTTCTCTTCTTTTTTCTCTTTAATGGAAAAAATTAGCCTAAAAAACAGACATAATTGAGTTGAGGCCAAAGAGAGAGGGTTAAATGAAGACATACTGATTGGACGATAGATTGGTCTCACTGGTTGGGGGTTGATTAATTAACACATATAGTCAAGGGTTGCAACCTTATCGGCCAAGAGACATTTTTTCGAAGAGTTTTTTCACGCCTTTTTTTTCGTGACCATGAAACAGAAAGCTACTGTAGTCGCTTGTGGACTGAGTTCTAGATTTCCCTTCCCGTAGTATGTCTCCCCTTTGAAAGGGCGAGAAGTGACACAATACTTTCCTTTAAGGCGAGATAAGCTGGGTTGGGTCAACACAACCCAGCACCTTTCCTTTGGTGACCTTAACTGGGTTGGCGTCAGGAGAGGCAACCAGCCATAAAACATGGAAGTAAAGGTGCCAGAACAAAACAACCCCAACCACCTGGAAGGGTTGAAAAGTGCCAACCCCCAAGTAGGTTTGAAAAAGGCAGAGTGAAAATACAAGATGAAGTTTCAAATATACAAGAACTAGCTCAGTACTGGCACTTCATTACATAAATGTGTTTTTTTTAATATAAATGACTAAATACTAATACCTCAGTGGTTGATCGATAAGGCCGCGGACTTGTAACCTGGAGGTCGGTGGTTCAAGTTCCGGTTTCAGCGTAGATTTAGAAAAGAGATTTAGAGTAGTTGTGACATCACGAAAGTGATTAAGACCTATATGATATTTTTTTTTTAAAAACTTTTAAATGACTAATATTTATACGTATACTAATAATACGTGTCTAACTAAACTTGTATTAATATGAAATGAAAAAATATTTAATTGTACACATCAATACTGTCGGACTCCGATTGAAAGTCAGTAAGGAGATGAAGATATTACCTGGTCTGTGAATTAATCAATCAGTTGATTTCGCTTTTAAATAGACAGCTATTACAGATAACAATCCTTGAACTAGAGGCACTTTGCATAATAATATATGAACTACATGTGTAATGTGTATATAAGTTTTAACAGGTAAAGTTTTAATAAAACATTCAATTAAGTTAAAGAAACACTCATAGGTAAAGCGAATATATTGGTAATATCATATTTATTTTCTGTGTTCGTAACTAAATAACTTACGATAAATGTATGCATATGTATAAATATGTGGATGATGTATTGCTAATATTAAGTCTTCTGGTAGTTAAGGGTACTAGAGAGTCAGATATCTTGGTTTGTAAGCAATTTTTGATCGAAAATGTCTGTCAGACTGCCAAGAAATACAAGCTATCTCTAGTATTTGTAGACTATTACAGTGGTATTCACCAGCATTTATTGCTATCTTATATGTAGTGGAATGACATATGTGAAAGGAGAATTTTATTGGTTAAATTGTTTTAGAATGTCTGTGAAGACAGCAAAATGAGGTCAAAGTAGTGATGTATATTTCCTTACATTTATATAACTTTGTGTATATTTATTTATATTGAGGATCTATAAAATCCTACTTCCGTGAATAAAATCACATACACCCTGTATAAGATACTTTCTAAACACCTGAATTTCAGCAAATTTGATTAATTTTACAATAGTAAATTAAGGTGACAAAAAAGTTCACAGGTTGCAAACCATCTTACGCGTACCATTCTAATACACAGCCATTCTAATGCACAGCCAAAGCTACAATATTTTTTTGTCATTATATTTAAGTTTCCTGTCCTGTTTCCTGTCCTACTAACTACCTGAGTATACATAATAACACCCTGTATACGTGGATAGAGCTAACGGCATATCTCCTTCCATCTTTACACCCCTAACCCTACTTTGAAAAACCTCATTTTAAATTTTAAAATTTTCTCTTTCAACCCATTAGCTATTAGCATTAAATACAATGGCATACATACTCCTTTTTTTGTTTTTCCTCTCTCTCTCTCACACTCAATTTTTTTCTCATTCCCTCTTATTTTATCTCTCTCTCTCTCCTCTCTCTCACCTCTTTCTCTCTCTCTCTCTCTCTCTTTCTTCTTCACCCTCACCATCCTTCTTTTAAATATCTTCTCTCTTTGATCTCATCATCTCTCTCCCTCCCTCCCCTCTTTTCCTCTCTCTATCTCTGTCTCTTTCTCTCTCTTTCTCTAACACTCTTTCTTATTCTCTTATTCACACTCAACCGTCCTTATCTCATTTCTCCTCCATCTCTCTCTCCTCCCTCAAACGCATGATTTCCCCTCCCTTTTCCACTCTCTCTTAATTTCTTTCCTCGCCCAAAACCTCATTTATTCCCCTGCTCTCCCTTCCTACCCTTAGATTCCCCTAAATTCCCACCCTCACCCTCTTCCAACAACTCTACATTCCCACACTTCATTTTCTACCCACTCTTTCCTAAGAAAAGAGAGAAGCTCCCTACCCCTAGTCGTTCCTGAAAAATAATTAAAAACCCCGCCCATCTCTAATGCCATTTTGTGGGTATGAACCCAGGTAGAGGGGTGTTCCAAATGGGTATGGAGGAGACTAATGAATGGGGCTCCTCTATACAGGCTCCTCCATTTAATTTTACTGTCGGGTGTAGAAGAGATTGCTTCGGCCGAAAGGGGTGGAGGAAGACTAGTCCTGAAATTTAACCCTGCATGTACATATGAGAACTTTTGTAGACACTATTTTGGTCGGTGGCGACGAATTCAGGCCCAAAACGATGTACGGCAATGCCTCATTGTGTGGAGTAGGGTAATGAAAAATAAATATAGGGTCATGCCTCTGGCAGATGTTCTAGTAAGTATATATGTTACAGGCCAAACTGTTTTTTAGGATAAACTAGTATATCCTAGGACAAACTAGTTTATCCTAAGGGCTCCCGGATAAACTAGTTTATCCTAGGCCAAACTAGTTTATCCTAACGTACTTAGGATAAACTAGATTTTCCGGATTGAAATGTTTATATTTCAGTCCAAACTAGTTCGTCCTAGGACAAACTAGTTTATCCTAGGCAAAACTGATTTTACAGTAAATTTCATGATGCTGACAAAGGGAAACCTGTCTCAACTAGTCATGCACACCACACACGGCACATGTGATCTCGATGAACTTTTATTCAGTTACAATTTGTTTTTCGTGAGTCTTGTGCCTGCATCGACAAGTGTTTCTTTTTTTTTATACCTATTTTATAAAAATATTTTGTTCTATAAATTTCTGTAATTCCCTATTTCGCCTTTTTTTACCCACCTTCCTATTCAAAGTGTTATGGATCAAAAGCAGTGGAGACAGAAATTTTTGGAAGAAGTTTTGAGATTAGAAGATTCTAAGAAGGAGACACATTTGAAGTATTTGACGAACACCATGACACTGAAAAGCTTGGATCAGAGCGTATTGAAAACGCTTGCAAAAGAGCTAAAGAGAATTTGGCGAAACAAGCTAAAAGGATGAAGTCGTCCTCTGATAAGTTACATCAACTAGCCAAAGTAGGAGATAATGTTACTGTGCCTATACCCGAAGTAGATAAAGGAAGAGGAGAGCTCAGAAACATCATTGGTATTGTTCTTCAAGTAACTGATGATGGGCTTTACAAAATAGGCACGAAACAATGGTCTCCTCCAAAAAGATGTGGACAGTGAGAAAGAAAATCCATTACGATCGGCAGCAATTAAACATTCTGTGGGGAGAGGACAAGAATTTGTCAGGTGCAGTTGTGCAAAAAGTTGTTCAACTGATAGATGCCTATGTAAGAAAAAGAAGATCTTATGCAACTCAAAATGTCACTAGAGCACAATACATATTGTAAGAACAAATAGACTTCTTTTACGTGCACTTAACATTAATTCAATTGAATGAATTATTCAGTTTTACCCAGGATAAATAACACAACACTTACTTATCTTTTGCATTTACCTTTATTTTAATTCGTTTTCTTCTTTTATTATTTGAAAATCAGTTGTGCCTAGGATAAACTAGTTTGTCCTAGGACGAACTAGTTTGGACTGAAATATAAACATTTCAATCCGGAAAATCTAGTTTATCCTAAGTGCGTTAGGATAAACTAGTTTGGCCTAGGATAAACTAGTTTATCCGGACGCAATTAGGACAAACTAGTTTGTCCTAGGATATACTAGTTTATCCTGAAAAACAGTTTGGCCTGCAACATATACATACCAACATTTTTAACCCGTTTTTCAATCGTGAACGCTTTTATAGAGTCATAATAATTATGTACTATTTTGAGGTAAAAAAAGTTATCATATTTGTGTCAGTCACAATCATGATTTATCACAACTATACTCAAACTATAGCTTTACGAAATGTTTGCTTAACTTGTTACTGGTACCACCGACCTCCACATTACAAGTCGACCGCTTTATTGATCAAGCTATACTGAGGTCGGAAAATATGTATGTATTATTTATGAACGATTTAATCTTGATGTATCATATATCTTATAATCTTGATGTATGTTGATAATTTTGGGTTGGGTAGTTAATGCATCTGAATCATCAAAAATGACATCACTAATTCCATAACTCAACAAACAAAAAAAATATCAACTTCTATCTCATGTTCTTCTCATTTTGTTATTGCATCTCAAACTGCACCTGCCCTGGTGTTATTGCCATAGTACCAATGACCATGTTATCCATGTTGAGCAACATCTGAAACATCTCTTCGTAGAATTGGCAATACTGACATCTCCAAAAGCTGTAGATTACGTTGGCACAACAGTTTCAAAATATCGACACTATCTACACTGGTCAAATCTATGACCTGCTTACTGTGTATTTACTTCTATATATTTTCTTCATGTATTTATTTATGTTCTCCACACTATTGATCTTTATGTTATGACGTCACGAACTTTTATCGCTTTTCCTCCTTCTCGGAACTTTCTTAAGTTTGCTTTTTTACAAAACTCTTGCAGCTCTGCTTTCTATTTTTCTGAATGTTTTTGTTCTGCCGTCACCTTTGGCGGATTTTCTCTCTCTTACTATTATAGAACCAATTTTTCTTTCTAACTCTCTCTCTCTCTCTCTCTCTGTCTTGAATCCGCTTCTTAAAAGTATACCATTTTTCATCTCTACAAATGATATAGCTTATATCTTCTTTTTCTGTTCTATTTCTCTTTTCTTTATCCATTAACTAGTTCAAAACTAACCAACCTCAGTAGTTTGATCGATAAGGCGGCGGACTTGTATAATCGGAAGTCGGTGGTTCAAGTTCCAAGTTGGCAAATACTTGGTAAAGCGAGTTTGAGTTGCTGTAAAATCACGAAAGTGATTAAGACAAATATGATAAGTTTGGAACAAACTTATATTCAAAACCAAGCTAATAACCAAACCATGTATTAAATTTATACACTTTTTTTAAAAACAAGAGAAATACTCTTTAATATAAATGAATCAAATATAGGTTTATTCTATTGACATTCGAACAGAAAAGTAATTAAAATTCTCGATTCAGACGTTGGACACGTAAAGAAAACATTAAAATTCACAAAAACCAGAATTAAGAAGTACTTTTATGCGAACACAAATCAGACGATTAAAAAATAAGGAAAATAAAAAAACAACTTATAAAAAGCAATTAGGAAAGTAGGCAATTAAAACTTATAATATGTCACACATCAGAGTGGGTATAAAAAATGTCACATGTCAATCAACAGTTAACACGTTCGTTACCGAACGGCCATATGTGGATGTTTTTGTGTTTTTGTCTGGGACCGAACGGCCATATGTGGCTGTTATCAAAATTTTAACGAGGGACCGGACATCCATATATGGCCTTTTGGAGGTAGATTGTTAGTATTAGAACAGATATAGGATCGATTCTTGTACAAATACGATGCCAAATATGCAAAAAAAAACCTGGGGACCAAAATTTGGTCCCCAGTATGCAACAGCAACTTTACCGCCTGGTCCCTACGTAAAACTTGAAAAAATTGGCTTGGTAACGAACGTGTTAATAGCCACTTAACTGGGGCAGTAAAATAGTCCGGTAGAATCGTGAGTATATTAGCCGTGAGTGAGTTATTAGCTATATGGGTCAGATTGGTGTTTTCATGTTTCTTGCTGTGTAAATAGCGATCCCCCAAAAAACACCACTTCGTGGTTAAAAAAAGAAGAACGCCTCACTCAAAAGAATGATTATAATTAGCTAAAAATAAATGATATCAAATTGAGAACACCTTACCACCTTTCTTTCTATATCTCTGCACTCCTCTCTGAATTTATTCCTCTTATGTTTATCTTTCTTTATCCTTTCTAGGGGTCATCCCAAACTTGATTTCTCTTTAAATTTACTTGTTGCACGGCAATAAAAAATGGCGGTCGGAGTATGATTTTTCTGAACTTACTTGATTTGAATCGAGAAAATTACACCGCGACCGCCATTTTTTATTGCCGTGCAACAAGTAAATTTAAAGAGAAATCAAGTTTGGGATGACCCCTAGAAAGGATAAAGAAAGATAAACATAAGAGGAATAAATTCAGAGAGGAGTGCAGAGATATAGAAAGAAAGGTGGTAAGGTGTTCCCAATTTGATATCATTTATTTTTAGCTAATTATAATCATTCTTTTGAGTGAGGCGTTCTTCTTTTTTTAACCACGAAGTGGTGTTTTTTGGGGATATCAGTTCTTTTTGTACGAAAATATAGGTTCATACACTACTGAAACATTATGAATAACAAAAGTAAATAAGCTGGGAAAATGTGAATGTACCAAGTTGTCTTTTTTTTAAGATATAGTTTTAGCAGTACGTATTTAATTTTTCTAAGGTCAATATGTATTTGGATCACAGATTTGGCCCCCTGAGTCCCTAAAGTGAGTAAATAATATATAAATTTGCAATGCAAGACTTTTTTATTCTATACTCAACATGATTAGGTTTATCTTTCAATGCTAAATAGACCTCGGAGCCTCCTATGAGGGACACTAAAACACCTGGATTTACAAATGCCAAAGAAATTAATTTGTAATCCCCTTATCAAGGTGAGGTAATGAGTTCTCTCCCGTTGACCTTTTCTTACCTGAATTCTCTCCGGCTTGTTACAGGGGTCACCACGAGTATCTCTCCCGAAAATAAGACCATGCTTTTTTACATTAGGTATTTAAGAAAATGAAAACTATAAAATTATCATTTTTATATAAGAATCGGCCTTTTATAAGGAGATATTTTAAATATCTAACTAATGAAAGGCAATGCCTTCAGTGTATAGTAGAGTTAGGTAAAATACATAGAAGGCCATGCCTCAGGAATATAGTAGGGTTAGGGATAATACATAGAAGGCAATGCCTCGGGTTTATAGTAGGGTTAGGTAAATATCTAGGCCATGCCTTGGGTTTATCATAGGGTTAGGAAAAATACATAGAAGGCCATGCCTCAGGTCTATATCAATGATTCCTAGGTGTTTCGATTATAATTTTTATGCTAGGCCAAAACTATTTAGGTATAAAATCAGGTAAAAATGCAAGCGACGCGACGGGAGACAATGTGGTGTTGATAAAACCATGAGCGGGAGAGAACTCGGTGGTGACGTCCCTTATCAATACCTCACGAGGTATGAGTGTACCCTGGACATAATGGACAGAGAAAAAAAACTTCCCTGAAGGTGATCGAACCCAAGTCATCATGCGTGCAAGCCTAGTATGCTACCTGCTACCCACTTGGCCAAATTCACTACTTTGTCACAACTTTTAGTGAGTAGCATCGACATTATGAGAGCTAATTCTTCATATTTTATCTCCATCCAACCATGATTGTCCAAAATCAATCTCGTAATGCCGCCACAGGTCATTGTCCAATTTATTCTGCAACTACTAAAAATTTCATCGCGAGGGTAATAGGGTCGTCATGAAGATCAAATATAAAGATCGGAAAAACAAAACAACGTTAAGCCCAAATTGAAAATATACAGCTAAAAAATTTCGTTCCCGCCAGTATTCGAACCCATGCTGACTGGGTGGCAGGTCGAGCATGCTACCAATAGACAAAGTTATCTTCTAAAGAAACAGACGGAAAATGAACTAAATTAATACTTGGAAACTTAAACATTAAAATATTGCAGAGAGAGAGAGCGAGGTCATCTCGAAAAATACATACTGGCCAAGATCTGACCACTAAGCTGAGGATTCGAAGGTACCTATCCGCCAAAGAAAATGAAAAGGCCACCAGGTGCCACCCAGTGGACCGGATGAAGGAATAAAATCAATAAATTTGGTATCTGCTCATCAAGATCTTTCATTTGATACCACTTAAGACTAGTATTATCCTTCAATTCCCGATTTGAGCTCCCAAAACCCGAGGCCGCCCAAATGGGCCGCCCGCTTATAATTTAGAATTTTTTTTTGGTCCGGGCTCATCTCCATTATATCTTGATCACTTTAGACACCTCACTTAATCTTCAGTGCCAAGTTAAAGACACGAAGTCGGGTCTCAAAGGATCCGTATGAAATAAAAAAACAGAAAAAAAAAAAAAAAAATATGAATCTTTTCATGTCTTTCACGATTGTTGGGGGGTCTCGAAAATAGGGTTCCCGGTGGCCTAGGAAATCAAACGAAGAGTCAAATCAACTTATTTTTCAACGTAGAGCCCATTTCTGCAATAAAAATCGCAATTTTTGAAATTCATGTTGCACTTTTCGCTGGCTGAAAGTACATGAAATGCATGGGAACTATGTTTTCCGTAACCTTACACTCTGCCGGGCTGTCTCTTTCTTTGTATAGGCGTTCTTCACACCTCGGCCGAGGTGTTTGATTATTTAGTGGTTTATTTATAGGATTGGATGTGTTGCTATTTTTACAGTATCAATTATTATGCTGAGTTGACAGTCGATCACAAACATGTAGATCTAAAAGTACATCTAAAATTCCAATTTTCTGCTGGTTTCAATATCTAAATAACTGAATATTATTAACAAATGCTTTATTTAGTTTTTACAAATAGAAAACTTTGTCCATTTTGTTATCGTCGGGGATAGACCCCATATATAACTGAATATATTTGGGTTAGGTAGAAGAGATTACCATAGGCAATAACCCCGCCCTTAAGTTAAGACATATGTATCTATCTATTTCTTTCCATTTTATTGTTTATATTGTTTCCATTTTTCTAATTTTTTAAATTAAAATAATTATTTGTACTGTACATTTAATATATGTCCTTTTATCTATTAAAACATTTAATAATAATAATATAACCCTGAGAGCTGCATATTTGTATTAGGTAGAGAGCCATCTGATATAATACTGTGATGGAAAAAATAAATAAATAACTTTCACTTATCGTGATCATCCTTTTAATGTCTTTCAAGACAATGAAAAGAGTTGAAAAGGGTTGGCGAAAAGAAAGGATTAGATATAAACCAGGATAAACAAGTGAAATCAATCCAAATATACCTCAAGACAATACTTCAAATTCCAATTCTATAAAAATAAATTTTAAATCACCTTGAATAAAGACTTTTTGTTGTGATAGCAGAAAAAAATGTCTTTTCTATTTCGAAAAATATACCTTTAGTAATAGGTATTACTTTCTATTTTGATCAAAACATTTTAATTATCTATATTTTGATGAAAATAAAATAGTTCTAATTTTTATTCAATACATGAAAACTATTTTTTAACCCATGACAGTTTTCAATCCATTGATGTGTGTGGTGTGTCCTATATGGTTAACTGAATACTACTGTATAAGTGCACAGCTGAACAGTGTATCTACAGTAAAATTATACGTATAACCACCTTAAAAACGTGTAAAAAATAAGTAATGAGGAATATTTTTTTTTGACACACAGCTCCAACGATAGTGTCTATTACTTCATTATGGAGTAACTAAAGGACAACATGGAAGCGAAAGTATCATAATAAATGTAATGCAATTCGCTAAGTTGAAGTTGCAATAAGTGACAGCAAACTGCAATATAAGCAGAATGTTAGTGCTCTACCAATACAGGGGGCGAAGACCTTGTAACTGTTACAACATAATTTATTCCAGTGGTTAAGGCGCTAGTCTGTTAGTCGAGGTAGCGAGAGGATCCGTTGGTTCGAATCCCACTCAATACATGAATTTTTTGTCATTAATTATTTTTTTCTTTTCTTTTGAGATTATGAGGTATGTACTGTTGAGGTTATGAGGTATGTACAGTTGAGATTATGAGATATGCAAAAGTCTTATAACTCATTTTAATTCGAAAAATATTTGCTTAATGCTTAATAGAACTGAACCTGCGACCGAGTCTTTGTGAACACTGAAAACTCGAGCAAGTGGACTGACAATATATACAATATTTTAACGTCTTCTAATTCATGTCCATACATAGTTTTATTCCTCTGGCTTGTTTTAAGTGCCTCATAAAACCCAGTTTAATGACCAGTTTAATTAGTTTATAATGACCCATCTACACCCCCCCACTCGATAAAATCCTCGCTGAGGATTCTCGAAAAGCTATAAAATTATTAAAACGATTTAATTGCGGAATGATAAAATATTTATTGCGCAGTTTTATGATCTGTTTATGAATACAATATTTTTTATAGCGAGAATTTTGTTCGGATTGATTTTTAATCGGGTTTAAGAGATGCTGGAGATTGTAGAATGTTGTGTGCGAGAATTAGGATTAAGTATAAATGAGAATATAATTATTACAGAATATAATTTTATTATTTATTTCAGTCGATCCTGGCTTTAAGAGAAACCTGGACATAAGAGAACGATTTCCAGATCAAATTTACCTCTTGATAAGGGAAAATAACTTCTTTACAAGAGAAACCTTGGATTAACAGAAGGTTTCTATTAGGTCAGATTTATATCTCTAAGGGAAAATTGTTTTACTTAAATATGCATATTTCCCTAATTATCTGGAGATTTATCTCTGGACTTTTGGGGCAACATTGAGATAATCCTTTTACTTTAATTTTTTTTTTTTAAATATAAATATGTTTTCTGTTTTGTATCACTTTCAACAAATATGATATCCCTTCAGAGATTTTTAGAATAATTTAACTCTTCTGAAGTTCTGATAGAGAAGGAGAGAGCACAATAATGTCTCTCTCTCTCTCTCTACAATGGCCGATTATAGTCCACTCAGGTGCTTAATTAACAGAAGAATCAGGTTTTTCGTCCGTGGAGATTTTCAAGAATACCTCCTGATGGGTCCACAGGATTTTTGAGTTTTAGGCCTTCTTCACATCTTCAGTAAACCTGATTATCCTCCATGTTTTTTCATCATTTATTTTATCATTATTCTCATCATCATCATCACCAACTTTTTCTTCTTCTTCTCTACTTCTTCTTTTTGGTTGTCGTGACCATTAATTTAGTTCCATGTTGATTTTTTAAGATATCGATGACGATAGGGTGTATTTTTTTTTTTTTTTTTTTTTTCTTCTTCTTCTGGTGATATGATCCAAACAATGTGCCATGCATAAATTAAGATTATAGATAGATTAGTTATGTATGTCTGTTTTTCTCTTTCTGTTTATACTGATACACTATACTCTGGACTTCGGTAAGTAATACATAATTATATTATGTAGAGACATAGAACTTGTATGTATCGACTAATAGAATATATATTCAAACCTGACTGTGCTGGAGGAACCTGAATATAATGGAAAAATATTAGGTCCAAAAATGTAAGACAACAATTTCCAGGTACAATTTACCTTTAAAGAAAATAACCTCTTGCTAAGAGAAACCTGGATATAAGGGAGCAATTGCGGGCCAAATATACCTCTGTATAAGGGAAAGTTCACTCTTCACAAGAAAAACCTGGATATAAGAGAAGAAATTTCCGGTCCCTTAAGTTCCCTTATATGTATACAGGATCGACTCTACCATAATGTGTATTTAGATATTAGCTTTTAATGTTAAACACCTATTATAATCTGATGTTGATGTACCTACATCTAATACAACTTCTCACTTTTCTGTTTATACTGATTAAAATAGAGAGGTAGTTGATGGCATGGATATTCAGAACTATTACCTGCTGATGAGAGCAAAAAAGCTCGAAACAGCTGTCCAGGTATATTAAGATGTTCATGGACATCTAATACAACTTCTCACTTTTCTGTTTATACCTGCTGATTATACTGATGTATAATTATGTACTTTTAGCATTGGAGACATTGGTTAACTATACCTAAACTGAATACGTATGCTGATGAACATTGCATCAATTGATAATCTTTAAGAGGATGCTAGGCAGACGATTTTTATTTGTTCAGGCTAAAAAAATCGTCAGACCACTAGACATCTTCCGATTCAGAGAGCACATTTACATTTTACAATGTTGCAACTGAACCGGCTTACCTATCTATAAATATATGTATGCATATTATCTTATATTATAAAATGATTCGTTTGTGTATAAACCAGTGTATGTATTACTTATAAGAAACAAAAAGCGCGCGTTTAGCTCAGTAGTTAAGCACTCGTTTGCCATGCGGAAGGTATCGGGTTCGATCCCCCGTGCCGACAAAAATTTGTATTCTTGGTTTCAAATTTTTGTAAGGGATACCTTCCGTTGCGCTCGTTTTGACCCAGCACCTAAAAAAGAAGACTTTTTTGTCAGTTCTAGCCCATCAGATCGGAGGCATACTACGGGATGGGCAGGCTACAACACAGACCACAAGCGTCTAATACAGTAGCTCCTGTTTCATGGCTACGAAATAAAAACAGCTGTGAAACACTTGTCTTAAATAAAAAAATATATCCTAGCAACCTAACCCAAAAAATTGAAGATTCTTCTCTCAGTAAAAGTAACTTGTGAGCCGAGATGCTTAAGACTCTAGCCTGGTAGTCCAGGTAACTGAAGCATCCGAGGGTTCGAATCTCACCCAATGATTTTAACCCAAATCGGTCACTAAAAGCAAGTAATTTATTTTATTGTGTATAAAATACGTAGGTAGATCAATAAGTACCCGTGTTTAGGGACATGTTACATCATTGGTGAAACTTGTTGATACTTGTTGATGGAACGACATCTCAAATGACCACATCCAAAGTTTGAAACTGATTACTCTCTTAGTTTTCATTTATCGGTCACTTGAAGTTGTTGTGTTGCGTATAGTTGAGTGATATGGAAAAAGAACAGTACCGAGCAGTTATTCGATTCCTTTTTTTGGACGAGAAAAAATGTGATGAGATAAAATTAAAGTTAGATGCTGTGTACGGGAGCTCTTCACCTTCTATGACCACTGTTCGCTTTTGGTTTAATGAATTTAAACGAGGGCGCACAAGCATTTTTGACGAGGACCGCCCAGGACGCCCAGAAGACGTGTGTACCGAGGAAGTCGTGGAAAAAGTGCATGATATGATTCTCAAAGATCGCCGAACAAAAGTGCGTGAAGTAGCTGAGAGTGTGGGCATTTCATATGGAACTGTTTTTAAAATCCTTCATGATAAGCTGGGCATGAGAAAACTATCGGCGCGATGGGTGCCGCGATTGCTCACAATTGACAACAAACGAATTCGGCTGAATTGTTCAAAGGCTAGTTTATAACTCTTCAATCGCAATCCAGATGATTTTTTGCGTCGAGTTGTGACCGTTGATGAAACCTGGATACATCACTATACCCCAGAAACCAAACAGCAGTCAAAAGAATAGACTTTGGTTGGAGAATCTGCCCCAAAGAAGGCGAAATCGGTCCAATCGGCCGGAAAAGTCATGGCTACCGTTTTTTGGGATGCAAAGGGAATTATTCTTATTGACTTCTTGGAAAAAGGAAAAACAATAACTGCTGCATATTATAGTGAGTTATTGACACGATTTGATGCAAAATTGAAGGAGACACGCCCCCATTTGGCGAGAAAGAAAGTCTTGTTTCACCATGACAATGCACCAGCTCACTCATCTGGAATTGTTGCTGCTAAAATCCATCAACTTGGATACGAATTATTGCCACACCCACCTTACTCACCTGACCTAGCCCCCTGCGATTATTTTTTGTTTCCTAACTTGAAAGTTTGGCTTGGTGGAAAGAGGTTCAGCTCAAATGATGACGTCATAAGCCAGACAAAGGGCTATTTTGAGGAGTTCGAAGGGAGCTACTTTTTGGAAGGGCTAAAAAAGTGGCAGGATCGCTGGAAGAAGTGTGTAGCCTTGAAAGGAGACTACGTCAAAAATAGAACCCAAAAATGTAAGTATCTCGCACTCGTTTTTCAAACACGGGTACTTCTTGATCCGCCCTCGTACAACCGATCTCAGTAGCTTGATGGAGAAGGCGGCGGACTTGAAACCAGGAGGTCGGTGGTTCAAGTCCCGGTTCCAGTGTAGATTTAGTAAAGCGAGTTTGAGTAGTTGTGATATCACGAAAGTGATTAACACAAATATCTTATTCTAAGTCTAAAATATAACAAGATGAATCTTTTAATATAATTTTTAAAAAAATCATGCTCTTGATCTTCAGTTTAAGAATCTGCTAACTGATCTTGAGAGCATAAGGCCCGCATATGACTATTTGACCATTGACCAAGTTACGATAGTGCGTCTAGATCTAAAATCAATAGAGTAGGTATTATAATTACCTATTATCTAATACATTAATCAGAAAGAATCCATTATGCCCATTCTCATAATTTGGAAGACCAACATTTTTCAGTTCCCTTGATAATGTCTATGAAATAGACGAAACTTAAGAAATTGTGTGCTTTAACTACATTGATTTTTTTAGTAAAATTACCAAATCGGAATACATTTAGTAATAATATGTGCTCAGTAATTACACTAATACTTGTGAGGCCTATATAGCGATTTATGTAGATATAGGTAATGTTTATATACTTATTATATAAATAAATTTCCAGAAGACATAGGTAGTTAATTAAGACTTAGGGCCTCCAGGGGAATTGAAAAAAATAAATTAAGTGAATTTATGAAGGCACCGTGTTTTTCTTAAATGTCTTAATGAGATTATTTAAATTTTAGGTTAGTCTTTTTTGTCTTAATTACAAACAGCTGAATCAGATAATCTCTGATGATTTTGAGAGATTAAAATTAAATTAAAATATATGGGACTTTTTTTTGTTACTTTGCAGAGTCTTTCATACTAGGTGGTAGGTATATACAGTTATACACTCAACGACAGAATTAACCGAACACTAGTTGTTTTTCCATTTGACTCCATGCATTTCCTGATGGACTAAATTTGACATAACTTTTTTTGTGGTTAAAATTTTCTAGCTATTTTTGTATTGATAGAAAAGTAACAGTGTGGAGTTTAATATTGAACAGAAGAAAAGCATTTTTAAACTTTTTCAGTCATATTTATTTTTTCTTGATAGAAAATAAAGCATATGGATTTTTTTTAAAATCATTTAATAAAACTTATTAGGTACTAGATAAGTTAAACATGTGCCATTGTGTCTCCTGTACAGTATTAATCTCATACTGTTGGTTTTCTATCAAAGCAATAATACCTTGAATATTTTAACTATAAATTAACCAAGGAGTCAAATGGAAAATGCCACGTGTCCGGTTAATTTTGGCGGTGAGTAAGTATATATTGACTTTGAAAAATTTGAAAATTTATGAGCTTAAATAGGAGCTTGAATATGAATGCCTATTTTTTTCAAGTTTTGCCCACAGGTAATAGAGAAAACTCTAAAATAATTGTCTAATATAAATTTCATCTATTGTAATTATATTATTATTTCGTAGAAGGCATGAAGGGCACAAGTTTAGATGATGTAAAAAATACAAATATTGCATTTGAGGGACAAAAAATTGATGCACGCGTGCAAAACTTAAAGACTTTGAAAAAAAATCCTACAACATATTTGAAATTTTATTGTTAATTTATTCTAACTCTGTCAAAAAAAAAATCAATCATCGTATCAAAAAACTTTTGAGAAGTCTAGACAATTTTTTGTGAGACAGGTGTGTGAATAGAGCTAGCCCATAAAATTAAAACCACGTGAATATATGACACTTAAAATTCCTTTTTTACTATACGTGTATCAAATTAAGACATTTGAAATTATTGAGAATATAGCAATTTACATTTCAATCATTTTTGAAACCTATAATGTCTCTATTGAAATGATCGTTTGCGTTCATTTGCAGGTGTTAAAACCAAATCGAGACAAAAGTTGCAGATGTAAGAATGTATCATAGAATTTTAACTTTTGCAATCAACATTTTACACTGGCAAAGTTGGCTTTAATAAGTGCAGATTCTAATCTTTCTACCTATAGGATTTTTTTTTATTTTTTTAAGATGAGTGTTTCACAGCTCACAGCCTTTTTTATTTCGTAGCCATGAAACAGGAGCTACTCTATACGCTTGTGGTCTGTGTTGTAGCCTGCCCATCCCGTAGTATGCCTCCCCTCTGATGGGCGAGAAGTGACACAATACTTCCCATTTAGGTGCTGGGTCAATTTGAACTTTGATGTAGGAATTCGTATGAATTTCACCATTATCTCAACAATTTGTTGAGCTTATTGCTTTTTCGTGTACCTAATTTGTTTTCTTTCTAGTCATTTTAAAATTATTTACTTCGATTTACTTTATTTTACTTATTTGACACTTTCTTTTTAATTATTTACTTCGTTTTACATATTTGACACTTGTTTTTTTTATTCTTGTTAATTTGGTATTATCCCCCGTAAAAGGAGTTTTAAGACCAGTATTGTCATATAGATTAATTTAAAGTAGACTAATCTCTAATGGCTATACGGAAAATAAAATTGACTTCATACATATGGAGATATATTAATATAAAATCGAATCCAAGTCAGAAATATAAGTGATTTTATCATAATTCACATAGAATGTCAAATATAAACATGTTAATTTTAGGATAAGGAAAATAAGAACATAAGTTTAGTAATCTATAGTTATACCCATAATGTGTTGGAATCTTGAAATTCATAACTATTTTCCACAGGATTAAATATTAGCAATAATATCTAAATATTAGCAATAATATCTAAATTTCTAAAGTTTTTTCGTTAATGAATTTCAAATATATTTGTGTCGAATCGTTAGGACGTCAGTAGAACCACACTAAAGTCTCTGGATGTGAATTCAAACTAAAAAGTTGTGTGTACAGAATTTTTACAATGTAACAATGTTCATTATTTGGTAGGAGAATTGCTTCGATAAAAAAAGCAGAGGAAGAAAATGGTTGCTATTTCATAAAAACGGGATAAGAACAGACATGAGACAAAAAAAAAAAAACAATTCACATATTTTTGTCTAAAATTCCAGCGCAGAAAATATTTATGCTTTTAGAACGATGTAGACAAATTTGCTAATAAATCTTTTCTTTATTTATTGTACGTCAAATTCTCTTCCCTCCCCTCTGCCTCCTCCTCCTCGACCTCCATTTTTCTCCTCCTCCTTCTCCTCCATACTTTCATTACGTACATAATATACTCGTAATTCTTTTTTGTTGTTACTTAATGTCAGTTTAACATCTAGGTCATTTGGAATGAAGGTTTTACCCATCATTTTCTGGAAACTCGGGAACCAGTAATCCAAATTAACCTCAACCAGTCTGGGTTGGGTCAGAAAAAGTAACATCACGAGGGTCCTTATCTAATTGATTATTATCTCTTGTTCGTTTTCATTTACATGACCAACCCTGAAAGCCAGAATTTTTAATTCTACAGGGTCCGCCAGCGTTACCTGATGGTTTTAGAAATAATGGTACACATGCTATTTTTTGAGGTATAATAGTCATATGTATTTTAAAATGAAGTCAACAAAGTAAAGTTTACAATGTTTAATGTTTTGTTGCTCTCATGTTCACTTGTGGAATACAACGTTAGTCAAATGCCGACCCTCGTTTTCGATACACTCATCTACCCTGTGTGCAAAATTCGCCATCACTTTCTCCAGCATGTTTCGGGGTATGGAACAAATTTCTCGTTTGATGGTACCTTTCAACTCATTTAGAGTGCTTGGCTTTTCCATGTACACTTTATTCTTGAGGTACCCCCACAGAAAGTAGTCGCATGGTGTGAGATCCGGCGAGCAGGGTGGCCAGTCAACATCTCCTCTCTTGGATATGACTTTTCCAGGGAATAATCTCCTTACTTCGGCAATGGATTCATTGGAAGTGTGACAGGTCGCTCCATCTTGTTGGAAGTAAACTTGACAACGACTCAGGCGGCGGCGACGCAATTCCGGGACAAGATATTCACGTAACATAATCTGATAGCGCTCAGAATTTACAGTCACTGCTCTTCCACCTTCTTCAAAAAAATAGGGGCCTATTACACCGAATTTTGCCACTGCAGCCCACACTGTGACCTTATCAGAGTGCAACGGTTGTTGGTGCAGCTCCTTGGGGTTATTCTGTGCCCAATACCGACAGTTCTGTTTGTTTACTGCCCCATTGAGATGGAAATGAGCTTCATCGGACATAAGGAGCGTGATGTCTGGGTTTTCGTCCAACATTTCCCTCATTTTGTTTGCGAAAAGAATCCTTCGCATGATATCCTGCGGTTTGAGCATCTGTACAGTAACAATTTTGTATGGATGAAAATTTAGATCGTGCAGAATGCGTCGAACAGAAGTGTTTGACAAGCCAAGAGCCTGAGAGTGTTGCTTAGCAGATCGGCGTGGACTGTTCAGAATTGCATGACGTACAGCCTCGACGTTTCCAGGTGTTCTAACACTTCTTGCGCTTCCTCCTGGCTTCTTTTTCAAAGCAGAACCGGTCTCACGAAAATTCTGAATCCATTGCAGAATGGTGTTGCGAGTAGGAACCTTTCCACGGGGCTAATGTGGAAGTGAGAACGAAATTTTCTTTGTGTCACAGTCACAGAATCACCATGTTTAAAAAACGTCTCCACGACAAAGGCGCGATGCTGCGAGGTCCACGACTCCATTGTAACTAAACCTTCATTAGTACTGAACACAGTGATACTCTCATCAACAATCTACGACAAGTTATAACTTGGTACTGTGCAAGTCAAATTCGTCAGGTAAAGCTGGCGGACCCTGTATAAATAGGTTGTTTAACTTTCGCTTACTATTGATGTTTTTTTTAATCTTCCTTCTCCTCCTCCTCTTTCTTCTCCTCCTTCTCCTCTTCCTTCTCCACGTCTTGCTTCTCCTACTTCTCCTCCTCCTTCTCTTTCCCCTTCTTTTGATACTCAATATGTTCCTCCAATATTCTCTTTGTTCATCTATTAGTTAAATTAGTTTACAAAATAACATAAATAATCATGTATAGTCATGTGGAAGACAGTGGAAGTATGAGTGTCAGGACCAAGCAACCTCAACCGTGAGAAAGAGGTTGAACAAGTACGACCCAAAGTAGGTTGGGAAAAGAATAATATTAATAATAATGGTCAGAAACTTTTACCCTAAGATGGAATCGAACCTGCCATAAATAGCTCTCATAATGATCAACAACTCCTAAAGCAACTCTCCAAGTAGAAATGCAACCATTTGAGAAATTTAATCATGTATGAGAATATTATTTTCAAGTATTTCTTATGCATGGCATCAGAAATAAAAATGAACACCAAGAATGCCAAATACATCATCAACTTGGCTATGTATTGCAGATTTACATAAGACAAGTTATATACTATTTATGCATAGAAAATGTAAAATACTTCTGCATGTAGTTTTTTAGTGCGGATGAATACATAATTATTATGTTTATGTGAAATATTTGTATGATAACACTATAATAATAATCTCAACGTACTGTCTGTTGGGCTAGGTCAGTGCAATATGGCATGTCTGTGTGTAATCATTCTACTGATATGATATCAACATATCGTCCACATATTGGGTCAGTTTTATGGCCAGGTTTTGTGTTGAGTTTCATGAATATTGTGGACACTATTTAAAAATAAAGTGCTGACCTTATATACTGGATAAAACATGGATGAGCATAAAAACGACTGATGCAGACATTGAAGGATCTCTTTGGGAAATCCTTTGATCCAGGGGTGAAAGTCTGGTTTTTCTCTTATAGATTGGAAAGAATGAATTAAAGATGTAATGAATGAAATAGAAAAATATAATAAAACATTGAGAAAGTTAATATCTTCTGGATTGATGTATTCTTGCTGTGTATTAGCAATTTACCAAAGGTAGACAGCCGCTATTTTATGAATTTTAAATACCTATATTATCAATTTGTTTCTCTCTCTCTCTCCAGGTTTCTTTTGTGAAGAGGTCATTTTCCTTATAGTGAGGTATATTTGACCTGAGAAAACTGTCTTTGGTATTTTCTTTAGACTAACAATAAGTGTAAATTAAAATTCACACAGTATAAGGCATAATTATACCTCTTACTATATTTATAAAATTATGAAATAAAAACATATTTCACTTTTCTTCAACTTGGTTTTCTCCAACCAAGTAGGGCTTATATTTTTATAATTTTATTTTGTGTACACATTTTAATATGTATCAGGATATAAGGCCAATAACTGCAAAGTTATGAGTAGCAAAAAATCCAGATAAGAAACCTCCGCGCCAACCAGAAGTGCATGCACATTTTGATATATGCATTTGAGATAAGCAGGCAACTCAACAAGAACTGCATTAATGCATTAGCACCAGGTGTATACACAACGTAAATTAGAAAAGTACTAATGCATCAGGGGACCAGGCAGTCGATAGCTCCTGGTCATTAGAGTGGCTAGCACATCGTCAGTACTAATAGTATTACGTTCGCCATTATTATGTGCAAACATGTTAAGAACCAAGTGCATTTAATGAGCAATTCTAAGTAGACATCCAGAGCGATAATTCAAGGCAGAAATTATTTCTTGTTGAAAAAAGAAAGAAAAAATAAACAAATATAATACATATATGTAAGTAGGTTTCAAGTTTATTGCAATATGAACCTATGTACATATATAGTAATGAATGATATAAGTTATGGTTTCTGAAAAGAAATGTTTGGAGACTGAAACATGGATACTATTTGCATGAATGAAGTAAAAAGTAAGTGGGCAGGATATTAAATAGGCACTGTATTTATTGTATACTGGGTAAAAAACTAAATAAATTGTTTCATGAAACAACACCATGTGTTGCAGGAATGTTGATGTACTTTAGCATGATGTTGATGATGCCATACCTTTAATCATGAGTATTTTATAAATAAGTATTTTAGCATGATGTTATTGATGGCCATACCTTTATAAATGAGTATTTTAGCATGATGAATGATGGCCATAGCTTTATAAATGAGTATTTTAGCATGGTATTGATGATGGACATACCTTTAAAATGAGTATTTTAGCATGATGTTGATGATGGCCATACCTTATTAATAAGTATTTTAGCATGATTTGATGAATGGTCATACCTTTGTAAATGAGTATTTTAGCATGATGTTGATGATGGTCATACCTTTGTATATGAGTATTTTAGCATGATGTTGATGATGGTTATAACTTTATAAATGAGTATTTTAGCATGATGTTGATGATGGCCATACCTTTATTAATAAGTAATTTTAGCATGATGTTGATGATGGCCATACCTTTATAAATGAGTATTTTAGCATGATGTTGATGATGGCCATACCTTTATTAATAAGTATTTTAGCATGATGTTGATGATGGCCATACCTTTATAAATAGTATTTTAGCATGATGTTGATGATGGCCATACCTTTGTAAATGAGTATTTTAGCATGATGTTGATGATGGCCATACCTTTGTAAATGAGTATTTTAGCATGATGTTGATGATGGCCATACCTTTGTAAATGAGTATTTTAGCATGATGATGATGGCCATAGCTTTATAAATGAGTATTTTAGCATGATGTTGATGATGGCCATACCTTTGTAAATGAGTATTTTAGCATGATGTTGATGATGGCCATAGCTTTATAAATGAGTATTTTAGCATGATGTTGATGATGGACATACCTTTATAAATGAGTATTTTAGCATGATGTTGATGATGGCCATACCTTTATAAATCTTTAGGTTAGCACTTTAAGGTATATTTTAATGTAGGTAAATGTAACTGATGATTTTATTTTTGAATTTTTTACTAATGCAGTTTCACAAAAAGTCCTGAGTTATTGTTTATTGGTATTATTACTGTAGCTAGAAAATATTCTATTAATGTAGATACATACAATAATCACACCTTTACCTGATAGATTTATTGAAATACTATGTATGAGTATAGGAAGTGGATATCTTAGGATTTCGATATTTATGTAAGTGTAAGTGAACTGAATTTTTTTATTAAAGTACTCTGTGATAATTAGATTGATACAAATCTGTATGAGTTGCATGAATATAAATTAATGAACATTTACGTACCTAATATTGAACTTAGTGGTGCAGCTCGATCTGAAAAGAAAGCAGAGAGGAAAAAGTTAGACAACATTGAAAATACTTTGAGCATTAACCTCTTACCTGGTGGTTTTACCTTCCACTAATATAGACTAATTAATCCCAGGAACAATGTTAGCACCAAAGACAAAAAAATCATTTTAACCCCAAGCCTTCATTCTAGAAATCACTCTCATTTTAAAAATCCCGAATCTCCCTTTCAACGCTCATATTTGGTTCAAATGAACCAATCCGAGTGTTATGTTTACCTAAATTAATCCAATCAGAGTGCATTTGAAAGGGAGATAAGGGGATTATGAGAGTGAGAAAGCTTTCTGGGATTAGGCCATAGTAATATCGCAGTCAAAAATATCCACACTCAGCAATTTCCAATTTCTGTCTATTTTTTGACAAATGGTTCTGACTTATAAATTAATATGAATGACACTTGACCAGTCATAAAGAAATAATTAGAAATTTAATATTAAGGTAAAAATGAGTTTATGATTTTTTTTTTTTTTACATACATCTACACTGATATATCCTTTGGGAGGAATTGGGAGCAAACCAAATTATTCGAATTTCCTAGGTATGTTATCGCTGTATCTAATTCTTCTGAAACACAGGACCCGCAGTTACACACACAACTCTCAACGAGTAGAACAGTTGCTAATTGATTGAAACAGCGCCCAATTGACGCCCAACGTTCAATTCTTCAGGCAATAAAAAGAGCATTAAAAAATCCCGAACGCTCTCAGCCACCATTTAGCCTGCTTGGCATCAGCACGACGTGATTCCAGAGCGAAATGGTGAACAATAACCATTCCATTATGTTTCACATTAATAGAGAACAGGGGCGGCCGGTGCTCAGGAGCTGCGGAACTGCAGCACAACCAGAGAGAATTTTCTCAAGTCCTAAGGCGTACACAATGAAATTATCACACATTTGTAGAATAGTTAATCATCATAGGGTGGCGTCATCGTGAACGATGGTAGCCAGACAGTGGAGGAATGACTCAGCAATTCTACCACTGTCTTTACGAGAGGCTAATAATTGACAAGGGCCCCAGAACCAAGCCAATTTTGGTCTAGTCCCTGTTTATAGTCCCCAGCCAGACTGCTGGTCTACTCCTGTTTATAGTCCCCAGCCAGACAATAGTTAATGCATAATTAATATGATTGGCATGGTAAACCAACCCCAACTCTTTAGATACTAAAAGAGCAACTCTATATAAATCCCATTTTAGCCCCATTTATGAGGCAGCACACCCAAAACATTTTCCAACCGGCCGCGCCTGATGGAGAATAATGTTAAGAGAATGGGAGATGTATGGTTTTTAGAGCACTGTTTAGTGTATTAGTTTTTTTTTTAATGCACTCTAGACTCATAAGCTCCTTCTCTTGAAACGTCTGAAGAAGTTATAGGTGTGTACACTCTGCCGTGTTGCAGAGTTGAGTGATTTATTCTCCATGTCAGCTGTCAGCTTGACATGGCTCAGTGTACTGACTAGATTCGTGTAGAAGGTATTAAAATAGCTTGGTTAATTGGTTGTATTATAATGAGTAATTCTATTGGTTATTCAGTATTCCGATAGTCGTACTAATTTCACGAGACATTAACTACAAACTAGGATACAATCATAGCCATTTTACGAGGTGTAAACAGTGCAAAAAACATTATCATATAGCAAGACATAAACCATAGAAAAACCTATCCTATAATCATAAAAATTCCAGAAAAAAATATACATAGACAACCCCTAAATCCAAAATAATAACTATTCAATGAGGAATTGATTATTAACAAACCTATTATCATCAAAACTCAACAACCATAGACAAACCTATAATCTTAACAATTCCATTAAACATGATCCATAGGAAAACCTACACATATTCATAACAATGAAGGTATAAACCATAGAAAAAATATCATAACTTGTAAAACCATACATACACCTTGAATTATCATAATTTTACAAGACAAGCCATTGAAAATCTGTGGTCATACCAAATCCTAAATGAATAATCCATAGGCAAACCTATAATCATAACACTTCTAAAAGACATAAACCATATTAGAGAAGATCTGAACAGTTCTGAACACACAATGTTATGCGCAGAATAGTGTCTTTTATATCTTTGTTGATGGATATGAGGATATTCTATGGCCAAAATCGTCGACAATATTCGATGGCTATTCTGAGTCTAATGGTTTCTTGGGTACTCAGGCCACCATCATCGCAGCCATACGACGGCCGTGACTGTTAATAAAACTGGTACTTTGGTTGAGAAAGAAGGATGGTTGTGCAATGACACACTCAAAGTGCTTCCCCAGTTGATGTTTTGAACACGTTTATTATTTTATCATTATTTTGTAAAATGAAATTGTATTTGAGATAACATTTCTTCATTATTAATATGAATGTGTGCGTCTAATTTGTCTCTTCTCTATGGCTGGATTTTAATTTTTTATCAATGAATCTATGTTTTCTGTCATAATATTATATTATCTGTAACTGGTTTAGCTAGTAGGTATAAGTGGTAAGATCACCTTTTGAGATGCTTTAATATTTTTGCAAGTGACAATATAGTGTTGTCAAATTTTCACAAAAGAACCTACTGATTGGGTTACACTCAAGGCTTTCTATTGGCCTGTTTGCCAAACAATCGCTTTCGCCTAGACTCGACCATGTTCAATGGAAAGTAACGCCAGAAAAAAGTGATAATGGCAGTACAATCGCCATTACCAACCAGCTGATGGCTAAACCAATAAGCTATGGATCGTGAATACGAAATACCTCACACGAAATATCTTGGCTGTAGGTAGTAGGTACTATTGATATCATCTATAAAGTCTACATCTATGTTATATGGTTGTCTTGAAGCCCCATATGCCATAATAAATGCAGGAATATGCCAACGTTAATCTCTACATATATTATAACTTAACCAGTTCTATGTGTAATAAGTATGTATGTACCTGTACCTATGTATAAGTATAATATTGTATAGGTGTATACCAATACCTACCTAAATGAAGATATGTCTCTGCTTAGAATATTAATTCGGTTCATTATAATATTATGAACCTACATAGGTACATAGTTGCAGTTTGATCATCAGGGTGTTCTTATGTATCATCGAGTTTACGACAGTTATATGGCCAATGGTTATAGTACCTAAGTAGGTAGTTACAGTCAGATATAGTGCTTTAACACTTAAATTGTTGAGGTAGGACAAGATATTGAGATATGTCGAACGTTCTCTATGAAATCACTTTTTTTAAATGAGTCTAAGTTCGAAAAGTTGCATTTTTTCAAATTCAGAATCATTTTGAAAATGTAATTCAAGAGAAACCACCAGTAAGATATAAATATTCCACAATAAATTACCAATTTTTTGACACAACAAATTATAAGGTACTGCTAAAATTGGGGTTAGGGTGAAGAATACCATCTTTATGAATCTCAACAAATCAAACTTTTACAATGCATCTAATTATTTTGCTGTTAGTTTAGAAATATGTTCATGGTTTCAAGATTCGTTTTCTAATTTTTATCATCACAATAAATTATTGCATCGAATTCAGTACAAAATGTCTTGACTTGACAAAAAATTCAAAAGGAAAATCCGTAGTAAAATTAAGAGACTTTTTTCTATACCTCTGTAGACTATAAGGTCTGGATTTTGCGTATTGTTTAGTCTAGATTTTTGTATGTGTCTAGAAGATGAATCGAGAAAAATAAGTTCTGACTCAAACATGGGATTTTGTCTATCAATTTTGTCCCCAGACTCACTTGTCAGGGTTATACGTCATATAAGAACTTTCGAATGTTGAAAAGTCGTCTAATAGTTTACTTTGTATTTTCTGTTTCATTTTCACGTCATCCAGTATGGTGGCTAGTTTAGAAACGGAAGGAGCCAGTAAGGCTGTGTCTCCCCACGCACTTTGGGATTATGGGAATGTGTTTGGAATGACTGATCATTGTGGACTCACGTGATGCATACATAACTGAATTCTTCATACATAGTATGTTCATACCTGGCGTGTATCCATACATAGCTTACCTGGGTTGTCTCCAGAAGATAAAACTAACACATCATTGAAATAGGAAGATAGTGGCAATATAAGGGACGATTGTACATAAATAGAGGTCTGATAAACGAACACGTCTTACACATGGACACATCATCCAGCGATTAGAAGGATTGGAAATCAAACTATTGTACATACAATGAATCCATTGTAGGCATCTAATTGAAAAAATATAGTTTTTAACAAACTATTATTATAATTGACAGCAATTATAATAAAGACAAACATAATGTCCATGGTTATTATTTCAAAAGGAAGGATGGAAACACAAAACGAAGTTATAACTATCACCACCATTGTAAACAAAGATGCATGGAATATTTATACGAACGCCATGCTTACGTAATGTTCTAGAAGGTGTTTGGATAGTACAAGTACTTGTCATTGCTAACTTACTTACTTTTCCGTGGCTGTGGCCTCAACGACCATATACCTGTTCTATGAGCTGAAACCATGTTTTTCTATCTTTAGCAATTTCTTCCCATTCGTTTGGATTAATTCCTATCTCTTCTAGATCCTTTCGTATATTGTCAATCCAACGTGTTCTAGGTCTTCCCCTTGATCGATGTCCTTCAACTCTTTCTAGGAATGATGTTTTTATTAAAGAGTCATTGTTCATCCTTGATACATGTCCTGCCCAATTAAGTCTGCGTTTTTTAAATACTTGAATAATGTTTGGATAAGGATATTTTTCATCCAATTCTATATTCTTCAATATTCTCCATGCTTTAAATTGGTCATCAAATTTAGGTCCAAATATACGTCTTAACACTTTCCTTTCGAATCTAAGTAACTTTTCTTCGTCTTCCTTTCGATATGTCATTGCTTCACAGGCATAAATCAAAACAGGTATTACATAGCATTGATAGAGTCTTAGTTTAAATTTCGTTGATAAGGATCTTTTCTTGAAAATATTTTGTAAACTAAAATATGCTCTATTGGCTGAAAGTAATCTTGCTTCTTTTTCTAAATCAGTCTTATTCTCTTGGTGTAATATACTTCCTAGATATTTAAATTGTTCTACCTTTTCAAGAGATAGTTCCGGTGTTATCAGAGGGTCTGTTGTTTGGTTTTTGCTAACATACATATATTTAGTTTTGTCTTCGTTAATAAATAAACCAATTTTTTTTGAGATGTTATAATAATTTGATGTCATATGAGTTAATTGCTAACATTAGAATTATTATTACTGGTATTCATTATTACTAACACTTCATTGGGTTTACTTATAGTAGCTATTTTGAGGTATAAACATATTAGGTACAAACTGTAAGCATAACGGGATTGCTGGTCTTGCGCTAAAAGTCTAAATAGTCTAAAGTACTAATATATTGATATCATCATCATAGGGTGGCGTCATCATGAACGATGGTAGCCACACAGTGGAGGAATGACTCAGCACTTCTACCACTGTCTTTACAAGGAGGCTAATAATTTACAAGGGCCCCTAGAACCAAGCCGGTCTACTCCCTGTTTATAGTCCCCCAGCCAGACTGCTGGACTAGTCAGTGTTTATAGTCCCCCAGCCAGATTGATATACCAGATAGATTTATTGGAAACTCTATACTCGTAGTTCTCACAAGGCCTAACCTTTCTACCAAACATAGTACAACATAATTTCTTACAAGCTACAAACCTCTCACAACAAAATCGGTCAAGTAAAATCGCCATCAACCATTTGAAACATTGAGAATCGCAAAAACAAAAGCCATTTACATCCCAAGTACCAATCCGATTGCCTCTAACATCGCTTTTAATACCTGCATAGCGCTTTTTTATGGCATTTTATGTATAATTAAATTCTGACCAAACAATAAACAGCCATGAAATTACGAGCGTCTCAACATGGATAATTTTATGGCCCCTGTATGGATATTTTTATGGGCCCATGATTTTTAAATGGCTTTCAATGAGAGAAGATGGTATTTTGAAGAGAATAATCACAGTTGAGTTTGTATGATGAGAATTGTTTGGCATAAATATTAATTATGATAGTAGTTCCTGGTATTATAATTAAAAAAAAAAAGTTAATAAATTTTAATACGAATTATTAAATAATATAGTTAAGTGGTAATTATTATATTAATTTAGGAAAGATTATACATCAATTTTAAGAAAAGCACAATTTTTGGACTATTTCCCAAAGAAAAACATCTTGATGCATAAACAGAACATTTAATAATTATTATTATTAATTTAGAAGCAATGAAAATCATCCAAATATTGTGTTTTCAACTTATAGTAAATTCAGTGTTGGATTTTTTGAGGTGGATGAATATTACTGACCTTCTTACGAAGCTCACTAAAAATTGTCTTTGCCTTTAAAAAAGCCTATACTTACATTTCTACAACACACGGCATATTTCTGTAATATGCAAATAGACATTATTTTATGTTTACGATTATTTCATTTAATAATAAAATGACTTACTATCTGACCTGGTTGCAGGGTTTTCAGTGAAACCCTTACAATTAACACTACACGCTGAAAAAGGATTTTTTAAAAAGTTTGTATAAAAACCATTCGCATAAAAACTATAGTAATTTAGCATATTTTATGCTAAAAAAAATCAATTTTTTCGCGTTTATACATAATTTTAGCATAATTTACACAAAAAGAGCCGTTCGTATAAAAATGGCTTTAGCATAAAAGTTTTATATACTAAAATTAGCTTAATTTTATACAACAGGTTTTAATGACGTCATCTCATGTATGCTAACAGTGCCACATGTATGCTAAGAGAAGCTTTTTATGCGGAACATGTATAGTGAAGTTCGTATAATTTCATGCTAACAAAATCTTAACATAAAATAACTGTTTTCTTAGGGTAGCATAAATACTTTAGCATAAACTTTAGCATAAATTATATGCTAAACTAGCCCAGCTCCCGCATGAATGAGTACCCGGGTTCGAACCCTGACGGGGGCAATAATTTGCAACCGTGATGGTTTGGTTACTGTTTAAGTTACTTTTTTAATGACATTTGGAACATTTGAACTGAACTTCGGAACACCTGTGTGGAGTAAGTATTGTGTGTACAATTCATATACCTGATGTTAATATACGACGGGACCAGCTCCCACAGCACATGGCTCAGTGGTCTTTGCACTCGTTAGACCCGGGCTCGAATCCCGGCGGAGGCAATAATTTGTCAACATGGGTTTGGATGTTTTCGGGACCCATTCAGCTTCGTAACGACAATCTATCTATGGAGGTATTGTCCATAGCGACCTGTCCTTAGCAATTACAGAAAAGATGGATTATAATTAGATTTGGATTTACTGGAAAATATCCTACAATGCTGTAGTGAGCACCTATATACCTACAAATTATTAGTGGCCACCTGAGATGGGGAAAAATGATCAACTGAACTTACGGGAGTTGTGCAGCAAAAATGAATGATCTGAGAGCAAAATGTTCGAGAGTAAATTGTTATCACAATTACCTGAATTACTAAAGACAATTGTTAAACTTTTAACTTTTCATACCAATTTCACAAAAAACCACTTTTTTGCCCAAATATTTTTCATTTGTACTGTGTATGTATGTGTGTGTGTGTGTGTGTGTTTGTGTGTACTGTGTGTGTGTACTGTGTGTGTGTGTTTGTTTGTGTGTACTGTGTGTGTGTATGTATGTGTGTGTGTACTGTGAGTGTGTGTATGTATGTGTATGTGTGTACTGTGTGTATGTGTACTGTGAGTGTGTGTGTGCATGTATGTATGTGTGTATGTGTGTGTAATTGTGTATGTATGTGTGTATGTGTACTTTGAGTGTGTGTATGTATGTGTGTGTGTGTGTACTGTGTGTGTGTGTGTACTGTGAGTGTGTGTATGTATGTGTGTGTGTGTACTGTGTGTGTGTGTGTGTGTATGTATGTGTATGTGTGTACTGTGTGTGTGTGTGTCTTTGTTTGTGTGTACTGTGTGTGTATGTATGTGTGGTGTGTGTTTGTGTGTACTGTGTGTGTGTCTGTATGTGTGTGTACTGTGTGTGTGTATGTATGTGTGTGTGTGTGTGTGTGTGTGTATACGATCCTGAACATAACAGTATCGATGCACACACATAACGTTATACAAATGAAATATTTGAACACATAATTTAATGCTAAATTGGTACATCGCTCGTGCTTAACATAATCTCGGTCGCATGAACCATGCATTTTTCGTACAAAAAGGCACTTTATACTTATTTCCGCATACTTTTTATGTCAACGCAAAATATTTGCATAAAGTTATACATACAGGAAATTTGAAGACATAACTTCAAGCCAAATTGGTACATCGCTCGTGCTTAACATAATCTCGGTCGCATAAACCATGCATTTTTCGTACAAAAAGGCACTTTATACTTATTTCCGCATACTTTTTATGTCAACGCAAAATGTTTGCATAAAGTTATACATACAGGAAATTTGAAGACATAACTTCAAGCCAAATTATTGGTACATGGCTCATGCTTAACATAACCTTGGTGGCATGAACCATGCATTTTTCGTACAAAAAGAGACTTTATACTTATTTCTGCATGCTTTTTATGCCAACCCAAAATGTTTGCATAGAGTTATACATACAGGAAAATTGAAGACATAACTTCAAGCCAAATTCGTATATCTCACAGTCTTAGCATAAATGCTATGCTAAACTACAAGCATAAACCATACGTGTTTCGCATATAAAGTAATTGTATGCTACTTTACGCACGCATTTCATGCCAATGAGGGCTGTTCGTATAAAACTATACAAACATAAAAATAAGAGCTATAGATTCATGCTAATTTAACATGATTGACATTCTTTGTATAGACTTATGTAAAGTCTGCATAATTTTTAGCATAGAAATAGGGCGGTTTGTATGGTTTCATGCTAAGGTTTTATGTGTCCAATAAAGATAGTTGTGTTCGGTTCGATCATTTCTTTTTAAGTGTGACAAGGCAAGGTTGTATTAAATACGTTCGTAATGTCAGTGAGCGAATTTTTGGGAGATGATCTAGGTGAAAGAGAGGGACAGTCTACTAAAAAGTGTAAAATGAAATAGCCTAATGATAAAATTAAAACCTTGCTTGAGTTTACAGAAATTACACATTAATTTAAATTTTACCTACCTATTCTAAAAAAATGTACCCAGTTTCTTATTGTTGACAAAGTATCTTAGTTACCTAAAATATTTAGACTTCATGAGAATACGGGACCTAATCATAGAACAGTTTCCTTTTGAACAAGAAACCTCCACGATCTGGTTCAAATTGTACCGTTCCAATGACAGCGACAATGATCTGCCTGAAGCATTTTCTTCAAAGAAAGATAAGTCTTACCGAAGCTCCACGTCCGGCTTGCTGTATGAAATCTGGCGAACTCTCAGAAATAAAGGAAAGAAGGAAGGTGTCATCGAGTTCAAGAAGCGAAGGCCAAGTCAGAACCGGGAAAACCAAGAGCAGGAGGACTCGGAGTTGAACAAAAGCATTGCAACAGACACATTCAATATCGTAGGTATGTATATACTTAAACTACAAATAGATAACTTATGACAGACCTCAGTAGCCTGATCAATAAGGCGACGGACTTGTAACCTGGAGGTCGGTGGTTCGAGTACCAGGTTAAGCATATATTTGGTAAAGCGAGTTTGGGTAGTTGTGATCAAAATAGTGATTAGTACAAATATCTTAAAAAAAAGGTATAAATAAAATAATTTTGTAGCTCAGATGTGGGGCTACGTGACTTTTTTTATAACATGTGTTGTTTTGTTTTCAGAAAACACCGTAGTTCAAAACTATCTGCAATAGTTGGAGACTGCTACTCCAAGTGATTCCTTCGAGACTATCAAACTCCGTTGGGAGGATACATCAAGGGACAGACTCCAATGTTTGCAGGCGGGCAATGAAAAATTTCAATCAATCATCCAGTACTTCAACACATATCGTATTCTGCGGGATCCTGAAAGAGGACCTGTGTTGGTAAGTTATTTCTTTTTTGATTTTTGATATTATATGAAATTACATTTTTACAATAAGTCCTTAATATTAACTTGAATACTGAATAGATAATTATTATTTACTGACATACGAGTAACATGCCCTAAACAACCCACACTAAGAAAATCGGTGATTTTCTTGTTATGTGGTATAGTACTATTTTTCTCACTTTATTTTACTTTCAATTCTATTTCTCTCTCTCTCTCTCTCTCTTCCTTTCTTTCTCTCTTTCTTTCGTTTATTTTTCATTTTCTATTCATTTTTTATTTATTTCGATCTCACTTCCTTTTCTCATTCTTTATCTCTTTTTCTTTCTCTTGACTATCAATGATAGTTGATTATTTATCTCGTGTGTTCTTCTCTGTTCTAGATAAACATGGACTTTGACATATTGCATCCTGGAAGAACAACGTGTTTGATTGAAGGTCTTCTCCATCACAGGGACAAGATCATCACCCTAGCAAAAGCCGTGAAGGAGAGGGCCTCGGACTGCGCAGTGTCTGCTATTGCTGCCCTACCTCACATCAGTTCCCGCCACAAAAAAGGTGAAGTGTCACTCTTGGAAACCATCAAGGTCTGAAGTTTGCGAGGGATTCATAATGCATGTGTCCAGTCCTTCTAACATTGAAACCTGCAGGGTGAGTCGGATCGAAAAATTGACTAAAATGTACAGACCTAAAATGTATGTAGATGATTTTAAAAATCCAACCAATGTTTATTGTGTTGTGGATGACATTTTACAACCTCAAAATTCAATTGTAGCAGCTGTAGATCTTTGTTTCAAGATTTTCTTTGTAACACATTGTAATTACCCAGAAGAGAGTCAACATCTGTGGCTTACACTCCAGCTAGGTTTCTACGAAATATCCACCAAGTATGATAAGATTCATGCACCGACTACTAAACTTTTAGCTGACCTTGCATTAATGCCTAAAGCAAATAGAGCAGCCAGGGCATCTAGGTAGGTAATTTGTCTGCTCAAAGTAGGGGAATGTCGGGGACTAAAGGAGGTTACGTTTAATTAAATTTCCGACCATCAAAGTCTCGGTTTTACAATCCTCTTTTTGAGCTGTTAAACTTGCTCTATTTTCTGCTCTCTTCCTCCAATATTTGAAAACATTTTCTTTTTGTCTTTTCTATTTTGCCCCACCTTCCCCTACATGTGTCAGCCCCCTATACAGAGAATTTTTTTATAATATATACTTTTTTTAGTTTAGTTTACTTGTAGGTACAAATTTTGAGCTCCTTTATCGTATTTTTTGTTGTTTTATTCTATTTCAATTTGCTTACTATTATATATTTGTTTACTAATAGTCACCGTGGCAGAGTGAGTTAGCGCGCTAGGCATTGCACGCATGGTGACCTGGGTTCGATTCCCAGCGGGGCAGGAATTTTTCTGCTCTGTACTTGGATGTTCGGGGTCCACTCATACTTCGTGAGGAAAAATGAGTAGTTACTTGTATGAGTAACGACCAGTGGTGGCATTACCAGAGTAAAAAGAAATGAATGTAATAGAATAATTCGAAAAGTAAAGGAGGCTCTTAGTAATGCTGCGCTACACACAAAAGTTGTGAAGAGGCTTTGTGCTTCACCACAAATAAAATCATACATATATTTGTTTACTATGCTCATTTGCGAGGACTGTCAAAAATTGTTCCAAACTATTTTTTCATAATTATTGTAAGCAGGACTCATGTCCTGTACGTGCTAGAAATGGTAATTACCATTTGACAATTCCCATTTTACCGCTCCCCGATAATGTAACATAGAAGTTGTATTTTTTCTTAAATGTTTATATAGTGTAATATCTGCAAATAAAAAGTTGTTGATGTGTAATTTCTGTAAATTTAAAAATTGTTGATGTGTAATTTCTGTAAATAAAGAGTGTAATGTGTTGTACATTATATTTACTTGAATTGAATTCTTCTTCATTTTCCACACATAGGGCAATACATATATCCTATGACTTTGTATGACTAGGAATATGCATGTAGATGACTTCCGTCCGAGTGCAAAATATTTATGCACTTAGTCGGAGGCTATCCTGCAAATTTCTGTACATTCAAATACATAGGTATATGTATAGCTGTATGCAAAAGTATGCATACAGCTATACGTATCATACGTATAGCTGTATGCATACTTTTGCATACTGCTATGAGAACGTTCGTATATTGAATATGCGAACGTTGGCATAGTGACTATGCCAACGTTAGCATAGTCACTATGCCAAGGGTCGCATAGTGACCATACCAACGTTCGCATATTGTTATGCCTACTTTGCATAATAGTTAGCATAACACTATGCCAACGTTAGCATGCGGTTTTTAACAGTATGCCTACTTCGCATAACAGTTAGCATAACACTATGCCAACGGTAGCATGCGGTTTTTAACAGTATGCCTACTTCGCATAACAGTTAGCATAACACTATGCTTACTTCGTATACTGGTATGAAAATGACACAGCAAGTATGCATAATCTTTATGATAGGCGAATTACTTTATGCTAAGATACGTATAATGTTATGTTAAACAAATGAAATTCAGAGCATAGACTATGCAAGTTAAACATGTTATTATGCTATCAATGAATTGAATTGAATTGAACAATAGCATAACTTTATACATCCGTTGGCATAAAAGTAATGACGTCACAACTATGACGTCACGACTTTTGACAAATTTCGTTAGCATAAATTATGCTAACCACTTTATGCTAAAGTCGAAAATATCGCGTATGCTAACTTTGCAAGGGTCCCCCGTATGTTTAATTAATCACAATACTATGTTAAATTTCGCAGTTGGTTTTTCACCGTGTACGACCTAATTAGATCTATTGTGACCAGTTGATTCTATTTGGTTTTAACGTCCTGACTGAGGTAGATAGTCAGGATGAGGGTTTTACCCTCCATTCGTTGGTAATCGTACCAGATAGCCACATTAACCTCACCCAGCCTGGGTAGGGCCGGAAATGCCAGGAATTTCTGTTCCATCCAACAGCCTCACGTGTTTGGATGCATGGAACAGAATTTTCGTCGAAAAGTCTGCCCCAACCGGGAGATGAACTCGGGAACTCTGGACTACGGGCAGTAGTCACAACCATTACGCCACGGAGGATGACTTAACTAGGTATAAATAATAATATATGAATTACTCACCACCGCAGACGACTCTGTCAAATGGACTCATCCAGTCTGAAAGAGAAGAAATAGATAGTTAGGACTTGATATTACAATAATAATAAATTATTTATACAACAGATGTAAGTAAAAATATAGTCCTTATCAGTAGAAGAAAGAGAGGAAGACCAAAGATGAGATGGAGAGACAAAGTTGAAGAAGACCTAAGAGAGAAAAACTGGAGAAAAGAGGACGCACTAAATAAAAAGATATGGAAGGAAAGGATTCATGGAAAAAATGCCGACCCCAAGTAGGTTTGGGAAAAGGCAAAGTGAAAGAATATCATTAGATCTGTACAACCAATATAAATTTCATGTAATAAACAACCTTACAAAACTTATTTAGAAGATGTAAATAAAACCTAGAAGAAAACGAAAGAGGAAGGAGATAAGTACGATCAGAGCGATTGGTTGGGTGGAAAAGATTGCTATAGATTCATGGACCCCGGCCTTTAGTTGGATTATCAAACTAATAATTAGAACATGAATTTTTCTATCCATCTTTTTCTTAGTGTATTTGTTTGGGGTCAATTTTTTATGTACAATTGTACATAAATAACTATTATACTGGTAAATAATTTAAAATATACCAATAATATTAAATAACTAGAACTGCAACAATAAGTTTAAGCTTAGTTATCATATTTGTGTTAATAATTTTTAGTGATATCACAACTACTCAAACTCGCTTTATTAAATCTACGCTGAAACTAAATTCGGGACTTGAACCACCGACCTCCAGGTTACAAGACCGCCACCTTATCGATCAAGCTACTGAAATCGGTTAACAGCAACAATAGGAACAGACAAGAAAATGAAGAGAAAAAAACTCATAAAACATTTCAGAGCAAAAAAGATCTGTCCATATAATAAATAGAATGGCAAAACAAGCAATGCCAGTCACAATCAATGTTATCAATGGAAGTATAAAACATGAAAAATTCATTAAAATAGCAACCAAGCTACAAACTGACTATACAATGATAGAGAGAATGAGAATCGATTTAATAAATGAAAATGTGGAACAAGCATTTGAGACATGCAATAAAAAAGAAATCGCAGGAAAAAGTATTTATAATATTATTCCCGTAGCTATAATATATATTTATTCGAATATTTATGCACGAAAATGTTGTCATCAAAATTTCTGCTGAAGAAGAAAATATAGAAAAATATAAATATATAACATACAGGGTCTCCTCATTGTTTGTCCCCAAAAAAAGGGTTGATGAAATTATAGTGTTTTGTCCATTTGTAAAACAAATTAACTGTTATGAAACTATGCGCACGACACACGTATAATATTGTATATTTACCCTGATAATGTATCGGTAACCTGATAAAAAAAAATAAAAAAATAAAAAACTCAGTGGTCAAGGTGTCGCGTTCTTGTAATCCAGAGGTCGTGGGTTCGAAATCGAAAACCCGCCAATACATGACAAGCTAAATTCCCATTTGGGATTTAAACATAATTGTAATAATACATCTTGGCGTTACTGCTAGAATAATGAGACTCATTTGACCTAATCGCTTTTAGATATTATTGCTAGATTCATAGTATTTTTTTTCTCGTAATTTCTATTTAATGACTCTAATATATTTACATATTATAAAAACAACAGAACACGAAGAACATCTTACAAGTAAAAGATTTCTTACAGTTTTTCAGAGGTTGGGAGAGTTCCTCTAATACTCACAGCATATAATATATAGTATAATGGCGCTCGCTATTTATCTCATACGATATACCTAGAAGTCACTACTCATTTTTCCTCACAAAATAATATGAGTGGACCTTGGACGATTTTTTTCACCTTAAGAAATCATTAAAATTTATTCGTCACCCTAAACTTTCCCCTCCTGAACCAACATGCAGCAAAGACAACAAAGGTAAGACGCCATTCTCCCGGTTGAAATAGAGACAAGACACACATGTCTCTCAGTTGGAATAAAGACAAGACACACATGGAATAATGAGAGAATAAAAATAAACTTGATATTTAAATAAAACAAAATGCACGATAAAGAATAATAAACTGTTTGCACAATGTTGCACGAATGCATTTGGAATTGCATTCCAAATGCATACATACATAAGAAAAATGGCAACATTTATCTTGTATAGATGGTATAAAATCTATAGTATAATAATCATCGACCTTATACCTATACATACTCTGTAGGTTAAAAGTAGGTACATTGGTACATAATATCTACCTACATACTATTATCTATACTTATAAAAGAGAGTTTCACTCACTGACTGACTGACTGACTCACTGATTCATCACTGTTTTCTCCGAATTGGTAAGTCCTAGGAAGCTGAAATTTGGTGGGTAGCTTTGTCTTTAGGTATAAAGAAAAAACACAGTCATATTTCGGAGCTGTGTTAATTCTTATTAAAATACTAGCTTAAACCCGACACTTTGTCGCTCTAAAAGTGTTGCCTTTCCATTTATTTTTTTATTTTTTGATCCTTTGTAAGTACACTCCTTCATACACAATTACACAAGAAAGGAAACTCTGGGCCAAATTTGGAGTCAATTAACTCAGCCGTTTCGAGGGTGCGTTGATTATGAATTAATTAAGTTTATATTATGTAATGGATAAATTACGAGAGTACATAGGTTAAAAGTACCTGATGCCAAATATACTAAAATCCGAATTTCTGAATCAAATTCCCGACGATATGGGACTTGAACCTTCAGTTTACAAGTCTGATGTTGCCTTATTAAATCGAGGTTCTTAGGGCGGTTGATTGATGTAAGGGCCGAATTATGAAACGTGCTTAAATATCTCTTAACAGCTGTGATTAATGCGCTGTGATTAATGCACTGTGATTGGTTGAAATTCCCACTTAAAGGCGTTTTAAGGACAAAACAGGATTGAATCCTCTCACAGACTAATATTTGAAGAGAAGCAGTCTAAACAATCATCTAAAATGATAGCGCCAAGTTCCGGCCCGAAATGATGTACGGTAATGCCTCATTGTGTAGAGTAGAGTTAGGAAAATTCAATATAGGGCCATACCTCGGGTACAGCCGCATGCTAAAGATGATACCAAACTGGTATTTCCTGAATTTCCTTCTTTCTGTTCACGGTACTACCTATATACAAATATACATATTCCTATGTACCTACTATATTCTTACGGAGAAGAAGGAACATTATCTGCATGTGTTTCCTTTGAGAAGTTGCTTATGTCATTAATGCAATACGCCAACATCTTCATTAGATACAAGTACATAAGTACATTCTTTTGGAATTAGATAACTTCCAGCAGTTGAATCCGGCAACATCTTCATTAGATACATAAGTAGGTACATAACTTCCAGGAGTTATCTACTAATGGTCACAAGGACAGAGCATGAAGAAAATCGTTTGAAAATGCTACACACGTTCTGATTTTCAGCAGCAAATTTTGTTTGTGGATTCAGCTCAGCTGTATAGTGCACAAGTAATGTAGAGTGAACTCAAACAGCTGTAAGTACTGCGACAGTGGTTTGATATTATTGTGTTCAACATTAGTGCTGGATAGCCAAAACTTCAAGTCAGTGGATACGCCAAAACTACAAATTAATGGATGCGCCAAATCTATACAAATCAGTGGATACGCCAAAACTACAGTTTAGTGGATGCGCCAAATCTATACAAATCAGTGGATACGCCAAAACTACAATTCAGTGGATGCCCAAAATCTATACAAATTTGTGGACACGCTAGTTTTGGCGGCCAGTTTAGTGTGATGTAGGAGTCTCATGAATTTAAGGCACTTTTTCTTGAGCTTTACTTTACTTTCCGTGTCTTTGTCTTATGCCATGGCGGTGGAAGGATTAACATGGGTATAGAAACCCTTTGAACGTCCAGAACCAGTGCTTGGGACTCATCGCGAGTTCTTTTTGGTCTTGTTAAAACTTAGAGCCAAAATCCCACCACTGATTTCCAACGCATGAGATACAAGTCCCGACGCTTCTAATCTTGGAAGCCAATAAATTAGAATTACCCCATTAGTTTTAAGAAGAAGAAGAAAATAAAATAAGAAGAAGATGTAGAGGAGGAGGACGGGGGGAAGATGAACAGAGAAATATGTATAGATAATGTTGAAGAATTGGAGAGAGAGAGAGAATGATGTGTCTAATATTTATGAAACCAATATGGCAGCCATAAATGGATTAGTTCCATGTGGAGGCACACATGTGAGGATAAAATCTGATGCAGGATTTCAAGATGTCCTGCATTTTTAATAATAATTAAAATGAAGAAGAATATTATACAGGATAAAATAATTGGGACTCATATAATGTAGGTTTTCAGAAGAATACATGGGTACAATATTGTCCTAAATCATTTGAATGACTTATTGAAACTCTAAAGTGTGGAAAATATTCCTCAAAAATCTTAATGAATGTTAGTGTGAATACCTATCTACCTATTACGCGCTACCTATTACGCGTATTTAATTCAAAAAGGTATTTGTTAAATATGTGCCTATATTCGTATGACTGTATATTCACTCCTACTTGGGGCCGTTTTGACTTTTATGTCGTTCAAGAGATATTTTTCAATGTTTCAAATAATAACTCTGGTATGTAAGGGTTTACAAACAGGATACATTGTGGATTCAAATGTCACATTTTTTTGATGTCTCCCTTCAACACCAAAGAGGATGGTGGCTAAGGGGATGTCTTAAACCCCACAAATGTGACTTTTCCAAGTACTAATGAAGCCATTTTGGTAGTTAATTACACTAATGAGACCATTTTGGTTAGTTTAATAGGTAATGAAGCCATTTTGGTAATAAATAATAGCTAAATATCCCATTTTGCTTTTTATATATGAGTAGGAAGTCCTAATTGTCACACTAGCTGACCTTTAGCTTATACACTTATACAGCTGTTGATTATTGGCTTTTTCAGTTGATGATCTAGATGCACGTGTCATAGCCCAATATCCGATCTTTGTATTCAGTGTGCAGATATTTCTACTTCCATTAATGATTAGTGAATTTGGAAGAAAAAAAAAAAAAAAAATCAGGTAAATACACTCACCGGAAGAATTAACCGGACACTTCCTGTTTTCCCCTTTAACACCGTGTATTTCCATGCGGCTGCAAAAGGTTGTAACTTCTACTGTAGATAACTTTTTTATATGACTTTTGTTTTGTATAAAAGAAAACAGATTAAGGATTTACACTCATTATAAGAAAAAATTCAGGAAAAATCATTGCAACTCATGGAAAGAAAAATTTAAAATTTCAATTTACCGTATTTTTGAGATTTTTGAAACATCCTCAATGAATTGTGTTTTTTTTTAAATCCTTGTATTAGTAGGTCATGTTGAAATTGAAATCTTTAGGTTTTTGTATTTTTAAGAAAAATCGAATGATAAAAATAAAACAGTGAACTGAGTGTGTTCTAAATAAAACACCTCTAAAATTCTGTGTTTTGCAAGTTTACATTTGTCTTTCCATGAGTTGCAATGATTTTTCCTGATATTTTTTCTTATAATGAGCTTAAATCCTTAATCTGTTTTCTTTTATACAAAACAAAAATCATCGGAAAATGTTATCTACAGTAGAAGTTACAACCTTTTGCAGCCGCATGGAAATACACGGTGTTAAAGGGGAAAACAGGAAGTGTCCGGTTAATTCTTCCGGTGAGTGTAGATAATATACTCAATTAAAAAAATCGAAGGTATTTAGTTGCTCCTATTATAAGATGAGATTTTTATGCCTATAAGGAAGGACTGTGAGATCAAACATCGTCAAATTGGTTTCAGCGTTCAACGTTGGTAATATTTGCACAGCATATTGCAATTTGCTCAGAGTCATATATGTTTAGGAATATGATACTATTGTCTACAATTCTACATATACCAAACAATCATACATATATTGTCTACATATGTCATCAGTCATTGTCTACAAAGTCTACATATATGATATCATTGTCTACAAATACAAGCACAATGAAGTGAATTAGGAAGGTAATACACAATATACACTCGGTCATGATACATGATGGGGTACGTGGGTAATAACAATAGCTCAAAAAATTGCAAATTCGGTGGCCAACCGTTTGGTAGCAAAACAAGCAGTGTAACAAATTTAGTGCCAGCCAAACACATTTCCATCTAAATGCACTAATAACTCTTCACTCAACTGCGCCATTCATTACTTTGTTTTAGTGGAACGAAAATTAAATTTATTTTCATACATAATTTTTGGCCAGTAAAATCCATTTTTCAAACTACACTATTTAGTTGGTGGGAGGGGGGGGGGGGGTGGTCATGAGTTTTGAAAAATGAATTTGTAATTTTCAGTTGTTGGCCAAGGAGCCCCCCCCCCCCCCCTACCCCCCCATGAGTACAGAATAATCTGGACGTACATACAATACAAACAACGATGAATTCTTTCTTGAAGCACATAATTTACACATTTCATAAGGTTTTTCAGATTCCAAATTGTGAAGAGCAAAGTTAAATAATTTTCTACTATACATTGCAATGCCTAAAATTTTAAAAATGAGAAAAGAGTATACCTGTCCCTATTTCTTCTCTGGATATCTGTTTTCAACAACTGAAGGTAGATTTTTTATTTTATCAACGCAATGTATAGGTATTATGTTCAGAATATGTTTTTTTTTTTATCAATGAAAGATTCAATATATGTACATATGTATATTAGGAACAATAATAGTTATCACAATTTGTAAAAAAATTCAAAGCTTTTGGTTCTCGAACCCGCTGACCTCCAAGTTATACTGTCTCAACTTATCAATCTACCGAGATACCAGGACAATAATATGTAGGATTTTAGGTACATAATGTTAAAACTGTTTAAAAACCGAGTTCAACTGCACTAGATTACTCCATCATTCTTAATAAGAGTGTTTGGTAGGTATACCAAAATGATGTCTACAAGATACTTTGTATACTAAACAATTTTTCATGTGCTGCAAAATTCATTATTTTAATGGTATGATAATTTTTTGTGAATTCAATTGCTTTAATTAATAATTACCTATTATATACTTCTAATTAATATTACAATAATCGCAGAGGTAATACTTAGGTATTAGTTAGTCCGGTTTACACAAATTTCATGAATAATTACAATACAAAGACTGAAGGAAAATTTAGTTCTTAAAGCACATGTTATTGTTTTACAGGTATGTGTACTTTTAGCATGTACGAGTATGTGAGGTAAGTTGGTACTTCTGTGAGTATAAGTTGGTACTTAGCTATATGCCTACATGTAATTATATGTACATACATTACATTATCTATTTTTCTTAATCTAAATACCCGTGCATATCTTCTATGAGGTAAGTACCTAAGTAATTGTTGTATTACACTGCTTTAATTACTATCATGTTTGTCTACATGAAAAAATGTTTTTTTTTTTTTTTTTTTGAAATAGTACACTTACCTAAGTACCCATATAACTAATTTAGTATGTATACATATGTTCGTTACTACCTACTGGAATTACTCAGTAAAAAATAACTACTTCAAATGTGGAGTAGTTTTGGTTCTAGTGGTCAAGGTCCCAGATAATCCTTAAGGTCATTGAACTCTGGCAAAATGTATAGCTGTCTGAGGACTCCTAATATAGGTTTAGGTAAGTCTATGAGTAAGTTCTATAGGTATTCACTCATATCTCGTGAGGAAAAGTGAGTTTGCGCTTTTCTGTGAGTATCAGCGACCAGTAGAAGAAATATGTGCAGTATGATTTAGTGATATAAAATGTAAAAGTAGCAAAAGATCTGAAAAAGTCTTTTGTATGTATGCTATCTACTAAAATAGTGATATTAGTGATATACGGAAGGACTGTAGATAATATTATAAATGGTTGAAATTAAATTTGATTTTCAACTCTCCCTTAATTTATTGACTTTTACTTTCAATGATACACACAGACAGGTAATGTTTACTCAAATCTACCAATCTACTGCAGTAATCTCTTTCTTGGGTAATCAATACTAAGATATTGATAACGAACAATTTATGTATGTACATTGTACAAGTAACAAGACGTATAAGGTCCTACAATCTACATTATTTCAAATGTAAAAGCTCACAAGATCTATTTAAACACCGTTATCTTCCTTACTGGTTAGTCACTGTCACCCAACCCCATTGCAAACAATATCAAAGCTAGTATGGAAGAAAACAAAGTAGTTAAGTAGGCAATTAATAGTTCTAACTGGTTCAAGTTACTTTAATTAATTCAAAATTAAATCATAATTTTAATGACAACCATAAAAAGAGTGTAGATATCGTTAAAACTGAACGCATTATGCACTCCGAATGCAGCTACGTGATGTTGATATCAAAAAAATGAAAGTAGAGGTATGCATGATCAAATTGAACACAATGCCTTTTGTCTCCTGTGACACTATTACAAAATGCAACGTAAAATCAGTACAACGGAGCTGGATAAAAACTAACCCTTTCTGTAAAAAGAAAGCAAAGAGTTAAAGAAAAGATCGAGATCACAAAAAAACTAGAATGCAAGGAAAGAGTTAAAGGATTGACACAAAATACGACTCATATAAAACAAAGGGTTGAATAGGCTATAAAATGGTATTGTTATGATTCAGAATCCAAATGTCCTTGAGTTATGTGAGAAAGGAAAACAGATCGGGTTGAAGGAAAGTTGTGAATCACTCAAAACATGGGAATATTAAGGAAATAGAAGGCTAACTTAAAAGTTTTAAAATATACATGCAGATCTAAAAGAAATGTAATTTTTGAAGACACCAAGCATTTATTGAGAACTTCTCACATTTCAGAAGAATAAACATGAGACACAAAAGTTACAAGCACAAGTCAGATTGAAGGAAATATAGTCGATACCTCATAACATGGTAAACAAAAGCTGCACCTAACAAACAAAATGTTGATAATTAGCATACCTGCCGAAGTATGCAAAAATTGGACTGACCAATAAAACCATCCTGGAAACCATAATTAACAGGCGGAAGTAATAGTTTTAATTTATGGCTCAGAATATTTAGAAGGATTCACGGATAATCTTCATACAGTAGACGGACAGATTAATTATTAAAATGTGATGGGTGAATTCGATATAATGAGCAATGAAGATAGACGGCTAGCCAAGACTAATTCTGTGCACCAGACTAATTCTATCCAAGTGACCTAACCTCTTGAACATAATGTTCTTCTGTCAAATATAAGTACATATTTCCACACTAATAAAATGTCCGACTTGTGACTGACTCTTAGTTGTAAGCAAGTAATCACCTTATGATAGTCTTGGATGTTCCTTTATTAACAAAGAATATCAACACTTAATAATGACACCAGTGCTGTATTGGATGGACATATTATAGATTTGCCTTTTACATGCTGACAGCATGAAGGTACATCATGACTATCATGAGTAAACTGTGAAAGGTATTATAATAGCCATGTTTCTAAAGTTTATTCCTCCACTACATCTCCAAAGAAAAAAACGCTCAAAGCATGTCTCAACAACAAACAAACTACAATGAAAGCTGAAATAAATGAAAGCTGCGATGCAAAACTATGTTGTATATACAATATACATGAGAGTAGTTTACCTGTGATGGACATCCAGGGATAGCGCGGGATATCCGGCATACTCTGCCCGGAGGAAGCAGACACTTGCGTGCCGCAGGTGTTAAGCGGATCCGAGGCGGACGCAACCGCAGCCGCATTGATTTGGTTGTGGTAGAAGTGTGCGGCGGCCGCCATGCTGGCTGATGCGGCCGACACAGAACTGGCTGCGGAGGCGGCCCCGTTCTGGTGGTGGTGGAGGGTGTAGTTCAGATCTGCGGAGGGGACATTGCTGGGGTAGCGGCAGCTCTTGTCTGCGGCTGTGTTGGCTGCGTCGACTACTGCGGCCAGGGCAGCGGAGGAGGGACTTGAAAAGCCCATCTGCCCGCTCAGCGCGGCGGCCGCGGCCTGATGGTGGCTCTGGTGGTTGATGTAGGGGTACATCCTGGCGGGGGAGACGAGAGGGGGGGAGGAAGAGGAGGAGGAGGAGTTGTTGTTGTTGGCGAGGGAGTAGTTGACCGCAGACGGGCTGTCGGAGGGGGAGGAGTGGCTGAAGAGGTTCTGCGAGTATTGCGAGTGGTACTTGGGCAGCATGCTATCGATGATGAATTTCGAGCTCATTGCTCAGCAGCATGGTAGGGAGACACTTTGAGCGAAACGTCGAACCGAAACTGAACAGAGTTTAAAACTGAAAAAACGTTAAACCAAAACAGAGTCCAACAGAACCGGGAACACAGGGCGGCGCGATAATTACGGTACACTCGCCGTCTAATGGGACCACACGCGAAAAAGAAAAACAACCATCAAAATAATTTACACGAGATAAAATGACCCTTTTGTGAAAGAGAATAAAATTCTACCCTTCTCACACCCTGTGGAAATACTCAACTCGGACGCGCCTATTGTATCGCACTTGTTCGAGACGATTTTATGACTTTCGTGTATGAGTTTGTATTGCCACCATGTCGTTCTGTCCTAACCCTCGGAGTCCCTCTCTTCCTTCGCGTGACGAGCAACCAATGGGACGCGACCGGTATCCGCTCTCAGCCAATCAGAAGATAGCTGAGGCGGGAAACCGATGCTCTGTCTCTCTTCTCAGGTTCTCGCTCTCTCTCTGTCTTCTTCGTCCACTTCTTGATCCTAATGCAAATAGAGAGGCGCCCTCTATGGGAACCTCCGCGCAACCGGTGAAGAGTAAATATTTTACAATTCATAAAACCGTGTTCAAGTGGTCTATAAACTTGTATTATTGGGCTATGTTTTTTAACACCTTTCCCTTACGAATGTGCACTAAAAACTCCCAATAAATCTTCTCCTACAAGAATCGTACCAATTACTCCTGGCTTTACGGCTTTCTCTCCTCTATGCTTGTTTTTATTCATATTTTATGTCTCATTAAACGGCCATTACGCCTGGTTTATGGACGGACAATAAAATTGACGAATACCCGGTGTGTTTTCGGTTATCCATTGGTTTTATGCACGCACCACCGGTAAGCTCCATCACTGTCTGGCTATTTGTTGATGTTTTATGATTGAGGTTTGCTTTGGTTTTCTGTTCTATTGATTGATTCTGACTACTTTGAGTGGGGCAGATACTGTTCATTCATCGAGGTTAGGTTTATGTTTAACTATTTTACTACCTATCCTATGTGGTGCATTATTGTCCATATAGGTAACTTAATTTATATATAGTCAATAGTTTTGTATATTATACGTAAATATGTATAGTAAAATTGTACATTGTACCTACTACACTATTATTGTACATGCTACAGGTTGGTAGGTATACAGGGTGGTCCAGAAAGTTTGCACCAAAATGATAGGGGTAATAAAAGAGACCATTTCTAACAAAAATATTCCCGGACATTTTCCTTTATTTTTTGTCATTTTCAAAATGGCGGCCAAACGTGTGTTTTTCAAATATTCCGACTTTGGTTGGCTTTTGATTTTTTTATTTTTTTCTGAACCACCTAGAAAAAAACGGATTGTATTTTTGAATTGAAAATAAAATTTTAATTAAAATAAGTTAAATTAACCCGTTCAATGTTTTAATGATCATGCTCATTTAGCCTGTCAACGTTCTGAACGCACATATTTGAAAAACACCCGTTTTGGCCGCCATTTTGAAAACGACAAATAATAAAGGAAAATGTCCGGGAACATTTTTGTTCGAAATGGACTCTTTTATTACCCCTATCATTTTGGTGCAAACTTTCTGGACCACCCTGTATACAAATTACGTACTATACAAATTACGTACTTTGGAGCGGTACGTATAACATTTTGTGGTTCTCAATACCCAGGTATGTCAAAATTAATTCAAATTATATTATGATATATGACCGAGTCGAGATCTCATGATCTGTATTACAAGAATTTTCCAAATATCAAAGAGTTGTATGGCGACTATGGCGTATTTAACACAGTGGTTGGTGAAAATTACTTGTCTGATGCTTTTGAACAGGGGATCATCCACCGTGTCTCAACTTTTCTGGGCGTTGTTTTTTTAACGTCGCTTTCAACTGCATGGTCAATTGGTCATATCACGACGGGGGTGTTACTCTCCATTCGCAGGAAACTCACAAACCTGGTACTTATGTACATTAACTTCACCCAGCCTGGGTTGGGCCGGAATGCCAGGAGCACTTAGTCTTCATCTCGCTGGACGTTGATAACTTCGGTGATCTTACGAGAACCGGTGCTTTCAACTCGCCATCGACGCTGGCGGGCGTTGTTTAACTTCAGTGGCCTAACAACCGCAAGACATGTAGGACATACAAGAAGGGTAAGGCCGTTGTTCAAAACTATAAACACAAGAGAGTAAAAAACAACTCGAATTTCGACCTG
>CM044961.1:8544379-8599379 GCA_024516035.1 Bactericera cockerelli | reverse complement strand
GGGAACCATTTGTTGAAGACCCCCAAAATATTCAATCACATAGTTGATAAGTCCGTTCAGACCTACTTGAGCATTGCTTTTCATTGGCATTTGGAAATAGTTCATTTTGATCAAGGTTTCGTAGACGAAAGATGTAGATTAAAACAACAAAGCTATTTAAACTTGGTTAAAATTTGAGGGAGAGAATTTGAAATATTGGATCGAGATGGAAAGTTTTAGACTGACTGATTTCAAGTGGAATTAGTAGATAATTTCTGGTAACTGGTTCTTTTAGGTCTCAATAAAACTGTCAATGGTAGTCATCGTGGCTGATCTAGTTGACTAGGCTTACACCCAAGGTGACCTGGGTTTGATCCCCAATAGAGTATAAAAGATTCTGCTCAATTCTTCGATGTGAGGGATTCACACATACTTTGTGTGAAAAATGATATTCGTAGAGATAGCGACTAGTGGCGGATTTACCAGAAAAAATATGATGTATCAGATGTATGGCCAAATGATTTATTCTTGGTAATATTGACAATAATATTACCAAGAATAAATCGAACATATTTTAATAATCTTTGGGTACCTAATGTGACAATATTATTTTTGTCAATAATGTTAAATCAAGGCAACACAAGATACACAGATATATCAATGTCCTATTAAGCCTGCAGCAGTCAGCGTCAATGGCAGGTAAATACGTGCACAACTACAAGTCCTTTTATTAATGTTAAGCAACATTTAGCGAGGCGAGGGTGACCATTGAAATTTGAACCCTCCCGACTATTCCTACGCGATTGAAAGTGTCGCTAAACCCAGTAAAAAAAAAAGAAAGAAAAACCAGCGGCATTAATTTTTTATAAAAAATTGGAAACAACAAGTTGTGTGATACAAGAATCATTACTGCAGAATGTTGGAAAATTTCTCAGCCATTATATTTTACCCCTTGGCACTTCAGCCAGTAAAAAATTATCCAACTTAAATCTCCTTGGTCAATTCTTTAAAGAAATATTTTATTTGATCAACAAACTTACCAACTCATTTCTAAGAAGCGTATTAGACAGAACACTAGAATCTGCTCGTATACTTTCCACATTATTTTTTTTATATTTTTTTTCTCATTATTTTACTATAATGTCCATGGGAGATACTTAGTTCTACTAGACTCAGCTTTCAGACAATCACTACTTTACTAATTTTAGCTGCTGTCAAAGGCATTGCTTTTGTTAAAAAAAAAAAAAAAAAAAAAAAAAAAAAAAAAACCTTTCATGGCTTAAAATAACTACCCATCAACTAAGTTCTAACTGTCTTCCTTCACCGGTTAAGAAATACTTTCATTCAAAAAGAAATATTCTTCAATATTCACAAAACATTCTCATAACATCCATGCAAAGATTAAACATTGCTAATTCCAGTTCACGTCACAAGAAGACATAACATTTAGGATTTCTTATTTAAATTCAGTAAATCACAAAACCTTCGAATTTTGTAACGGATCAATATCGTTCATATATGATTATGTATAAGCATATTAACAGTTACTCTATCGTGTATATAATCTATACAGGGTGGACCAAAAAAACGTTTACACCCGTTAATGGTAGATTACTGACGACATTTCCAGGCCGGATCTGCAATCCGTTTTTTCGGATTCGCCTTTATAACTGCACAAAGTGATTTTTTGCAACTTTCTGAAAAAGTCCGACTTTGGCTTATTCTTCAGGTCAGAACTTTTTTCCTATTTAAGATGAGTTTATTCTGAACATTTCTGCAGAAAGCCAACAAAATTTCAATGTTTCTAGCTACACTACTTTGTTTTTTACGATTTGGTTTGGCATCTTTTTTGACACCTGAATAGAAAAAAAATTCTCATGTAAGTTTTTTACACTTTGAAACACTCAAGATTTTCCCGAGCAAATTTTGGCACAGACATGGGCAAGTTTGATAAAAGTTGGCGGCCACCCCAAGGATGCTAAAAAATAATTTTACGATTTTTTATCACGTGATCTTCTGGGAAAACGAACCAGGTAAGTCTCAAAAAATGATGTTCAAAATCTTAAAAGTGTTGACCGTGTAGGGTCGTCTTGTACTCAAAGAGTAATTAGCTATTTATGTCTGATAATTATTTTCCTTGGAATTAATTAAAGGCCAGTCAAATGAATGATTGTTTGTTTCTCGATGATAGTTTTCAAGCATATTTTCTGAATTCTATGAAATATTATTTTTAAACTTCTTGAGTTTTTTTAGTACAAGTTACATAATAATTATTATTCGGATGCTGAAATGGCAGATTTGCATTTGGCAGAATATGGAGCTGCCAACAGGAACATTTGGGATCACGTGAAAAAAAAAACAAGTTTACGAAATACCAGTGGAGACGCAAGAGTAGCAGAATTTGGTAGCAAGAATCCTGTTGGCATTTGATGACCTGACAGAAAAACCTGAAATCTTCCGCAACATTAGACGGAACATGATTTGCTGTCTCTGGCGTTCGGACCCGGGTGGGATCTTCCGCATGGCAAGTGACTAGCTTACCACTGAGCTAATCGTGCGCTTCTAATCGTTTCTCATTGAACATACTCAGACAAAATGTTTATTTTTAATACCTTTTTGATCATACCCAAATAGTATAAAACATAATAAAATTTTATTCATTTTACAAAATATTATCTTGTTTTTTTTTTTCAGGATTTCTATTAGAAGTTGGCAGTCGGTAAATATTTGTTATTTAATTAGTATTGTTTATGATAGAAGAACCTACCTACATATTTACCTGGCTTTATTTTATGAACTCTACTTTCGTTAGGAAAATTCACCAGTTTATTTTCTCTCTTAGGGAAGCATAAGAAAAACCATCCATTATCAAGGCAGTCTCTCAGGGTCTTACATGAATAATAATTATGTGAATTGTGATACCAATAGTATCTGATATAACTCAATTTACATATATTACCTCCAAAAAAACCATAAGTTGTTGGTGTTACAACAAGTCAGATACAGGTATGAATAAAATATTCCATCAGATTTTTTTTGATAATTAAAAAAATATTGATCGCCGAGACTTGAACATCAGTCATGCGACTAACATTCTTAGCACTAGCACATCTAGCTAACACCACTGACAATCTGAGAAGCACGAAAACTATCATTTGAATTTTCCTAAACTGGCTGATGAAGACATGTGAGACCGCGGTATTCAAAAAACAGCAATGTAAACAAATTTTGTAAACAATACAAGACGCCCTTACACAGTCTACAGCTAGAAAACTCTTAGGAATTTTGAAGAGTTTTTGGCAAACATCTAATAATTTTTCCCAGAAGATCACGTGATAAAAAATCGTAAAATTATTTTTTAGCATCCTCGGGGCGGCCGCCAACTTTTATCAAACTTGCCCGTGTCTGTGCCAAAATTTGTTCGGACAAATGTCGAGTGTTTTATTTAGTAAAAAAGTTTTTTCGTGTGTTTTTTTTCTGTTCAGGTGTGAAAAAATATGACAAACCAAATCGTAAAAAACAAAGCAGTGTAGCTAGAAACATCGAAATTTTGTTGGCTTTCTGCAGAACTGTTCAGAATCAACTCATCTTAAACAGAAACAAAGCACTGACCCGAAGAATAAGCCAAAGTCGGACTTTTTTGGAAAGTTACAAAAAATCACTTTGTGCAGTTACGAAGGCGAATACGAAAAAACGGATTCCAGATCCGGCCTGGAAATGTCGTCAGTAATCTACCATTAACGGGTGTAAACGTTTTTTTGGTCCACCCTGTATATATATTTATGTACAAAATCTAAATTTATATCGAGGCATCTCATTCTACACGCTCGTTTTCCATTTTTGTTCCAAACATCCACTTGAATACATCCACCATTCCATGAAAGGGGTTGGGAAATAATATCTGAGCTCTTCCCTTTGGTAATATCCGTAATGACAACACTGAAGACATTGAAACTGTCATAGCCCCGCTGGAAATTGCTCTATTCAACGACAATGGGTTTGTTTATTTTTTCTTCCTTCAAATCTTTTTGCTTCTGTATTATTTATATGAAATACAATTGAGATTTCACAATGGAAAATGTCTGGGATCTGATTTCACACCTCGTTGTGTGAATATAAATGATCCCATTTTCACCTTGGCGATCAAACGAATGCCATTATTTAAGATAACTTCTCAGTTAGACTCGAATTCATCTGTTTGTTTTTCAACTTGGATGGCTTGTGATAAATTATGATTGCCAATACCAGTTTTCAACAGCCTTTGTGAGAAAGGCTTGACAATGAACTTTTTCTCCAAGATGTAGATCTTGTCCCTTCTCTTCCGATGTTCTGTTTGATTTTAAGCTACGTACAATTGTTCATATTTAAATATAATCTTCTTCTTTTTTTTTCAGGATCACCGCTGCATGCTCCTTTGAAATTTTAAATAACGGTCAAAAAGGAACTCTCACTATATCAGCACAGACTCTACACTGCCATGTGTACTTCAGAATATTGGTTCTTGAGAAATTGTCAAGAATGATTTTCAATATTAACATAATTTGTATGCATAATTATTTATTATTAAGTTAAATTGAACTTAAGTACTGTACAGTGTGTAACTGTGTATGTCTATGTACATAAGTTTCCATAAATTTATGTATTACATTGAACAAAATATGCAGATATTTTCCATGTATAATTGAGTATATTTAAAGGTGTGTTCTCTTTAAAGTATTGCTTGTTCCAGTCTGTATTATTGGTTCGACTCCCACAGCTCACAGGTGAATATTTTAATATGTAATTCTCATCGACATAGTTATATTTTACATGATCTTCCAATGCGAAGGCGAATCAGATGATCTAAGGAAGTGGGTACAACTACAGCGGTACATACATATAAATAGAGTTATGTATTTCTTTTAATCAGAGGGGTTAATTTATCATATTTCAAAGGCCCGTTGATTTTTTGACCCAATTCCACCCTAATATGCTCTCATTTGATTCAAAAAGGAAGAATTTTCATACAGAAAAAATATATTTCTACGTAATTATAATTACCATTTTTGCCGACTTCTTCATTCATATCATGAGAATGAGACTCACATGTGAAAACCCTGCCACTTTACAGAAAGCCAAAAAAAAAAAATAATAATAATAATACGGATACACACATTACACACAGTCACACATAGATAGGTATAATACATAGGTATATGTCAACTGTCGATGTTGAAAAAAATATTTAAAGAGCTTATTTGTTAATGTTTGAAAGATCGATTCAAGATAATTTTAAGATTAGTATAAACATTCTAAATACCAATATGAAATGGTAATGGCGTCGTATCATATTGCCTGGATGTCTTCAGCCCACACTATAAGGGAGAGTGTCATATGACGGGACCTATACAAGGTTTTCAGCCCACTCAGGCAAATTGAGAACCAGGAATCCATAGGGGGAGAGTGTCATATGACGGGACCTACAGTATTTTTTGCTTACAACCCACTGCTTCTGAAGGTCTGAAGAAAAACGAAATACATTATTACGTATGTAAGTTTAGAACCATAAGTGTCATATCAAGCCTGTGATGGGTTTAGTTAGGACATGAGTATATATATTTTCACAATTTTTTTTTTTGTTTTTTTTTTTTTAAACTTATATTGTTTCACATTTTGTATATGAATTTGTAATCTGCTGTTTGTATATGTCCTTAAAAGATCTATGTCACAAAAGGTCTATTTATACATATAAGGTCGCAGTGACAAAGAGCTTTCGTAGCTGACAGCCTTACTTATAGCAATACCAAATATATGTCCTTAATAATAGAGTGTAAAATAGTAATAATATTGAAAGTGAAATTCCAAACTATAAATCAAGAATTTTAGTGATTTTCGGCATCAAATAATGAGAAAAGCTTTACCTTTTTTTAACTCGACACATTTTCTTTTTCTCTTCTTTTTATCAGTTTTTTTCAGTCGGCACAAAATATATCACAAAATAAGACGATCTCAGTATTAGAAAAGAACAATCCTGCTTAAGAGTTTTGTGTTTTGGTGGTTCTTTCAAATTCAAAGTTCAAAGCATTGCATCAAAAATATCAGTGTTCCAACACTTCCAACAAAACGATGATAATTTAAATATTTGATTGTTGGCTTAACGTCATTTTAACATCTATCTATTGTCATGCGAGACGGTGCGGTGGTTTCTCAGTTTGACCCTCCATTCGCTATAACCATCTGCCTAACATTTAACTCAACCAGCCTGGGTTGGGTCGTAAACAACATCACGATGGTTTGAATTTCACAGGTGTACCAAGTCCTGACCTCGCTGGACGTTGCTTAACTGATCTTAGAGAACTTTCGTATTCAATGTACTATCGACGCTCGCTCAAAATTATTAAATTTACAATAATACACATTGATATTAGTGGTATAAAATAAATACCACTCAAGATTATGATTTCATTTCTAAACGCCAAAGAGAATCCCATATACTACCTATGTGGCAGTATCACTTATTTTAATCATCTCATTTTCGAATGTTTTACGAGATGTTTTGAAGTGTTATTTTTAGATCGTGTCTTTTTATGAGCCACCCGAGCAAACTGTGGTGTGCCAAAATCATGCCAAGGTTCATTTGAAAGCAATGTGTTCCCTTGGAGCCGGTTCTAGAGACCCAGCGTCATAGTGTCGTATATTTATTTATTTTTTTACAAAACAATCATCAACAACAACAAAAAATTAAACAATAAATTTAAAAAAAAAAAAACTTAGAAATATGTACAAAAAGAAATATTATTAATTTTTATTACAATTGTTTTGTAATCCGGGGCGAAGTTAATGCCTTAGGCATTCTCTGCCACTTAACCCCGGATTATGTACAAAATACATAATCAACCACTTATTTATACTGGCTATTAAGACTGAAGAAACTATTGTTCCAGCAGTTGCTTATTACTCTTATTACTATGTCGCGGTCGTCTCTCTCTCTTTCTCTCTCTCTCTGTTTCTCACTCTCTCTTTCTCTCTCTCTCACACACTCTCTTTCACACTCACACTCTCTCTCCCTCTCTCTCTAACTACTCAAACTCACACTGCTAATATTACCAAACTTGGGACTCGAACCATCGACCTCCAAGAAACAAGTCTGCCGCTTTATCCATCAAGCTACTGAGAGTGCTGAGGAAGAAAAATAAATAATGATAATAATATCGCCTTATTTATACTGCCCGATAAGGACTATCAAAGTCCCATTATTCCAGCAGTAAGCCCAAGACATATTATTATGTGGTAAAAATTCCAAATGGGAGGATAACTTGTCATGTCCCGGCTAGGTTTCGAACCCGCGACCTCTGGAATCTCTGGATTCACACAGTGCCGCCTTTACCACTGAGCTACCGGGACAGAAATAAAAAACGAGAGAGAGAGAAAGAGAGACCATGGAGCTAAAAAGTCATAACCCCATATGTAACATTCCCTCTATAGTCATCTAGTCAACCATCTCCAAATTCCAGTCCACGTTCCAGCCTCCTCCATATTAAGAAGAAGGAGTTGAGTTTCTCAGGGCTATAAATAATTCCAGGAATTGATAGATAGTAATAATATCCTAAGAGAAATTCTAACAATAATAATATTAATAATAGAGTAGTAATAACAACTCTCAATAACAATAATAATATCTTGAAGAACATGCCCCATAACAATCATTATAATACCTCATCCTAACGACACGAAGAGAGAGTATTATTCCTAATATAATAATAAGATTCCCAATAGTAAATAATAATAATAATAATATTCCCAATAATAATAATAACTGAAAGGAGAGGGAAGATTGGACCCTCCTTGTATCAAAATGAAACGGGAGGCGACATTAAAGCAGGGAGCATACGGGACATGCAGGGATGGACTTGGAAATCTATGTCACCGTGGCCGAGTGGGTTAGCGCACAATGCTTGGCACGCAGGGTGACCTGGGTTCGATTCCCAGCGGCGCAAAAAACTACCACATGAGGAAAAATGAGTAGTTACTTGTACGTATATGATGTTTACTTCATGTATAAGTACTTCATGGGAACACGAAAATGTATATGCAAAAGAAAAAGAAACAAAGATTATTATTATTATGAATAATGACCATAGTTTCAGCATTACCAGAGTATAAAGAATAATGTAAAATATTTTGGAAAAGTAAAGGAGGCTCTTAGTAATGCTGCGCTACCCACATACACTGTGATAGGGCCTTGTGCTTCACCACAGAGATATCATACTTTTTTTTAAGTAGTTATTATTATATAGCCAACAGCCAACAAATCATACTTTAACTTTTTAATATAATTATTTATTAATGTACTGCTCACTATGTGAGTTGCCAAAAGAACACAGTATACAAATCAAACTAGTTAGTTATTCCATTTTTCTTTGTTGTTATTAGTTTTTTTCTTCTATTTTTCTGTTCTTCTTCTTTTTTTTCCTCATTATTCAATATTAGGTGTATAGATGTTTGTTAATGATATGAAGTGTGTCTTTCAATACTGTCCGGCACATATCTTTCAGCGTCTTTTTCTTAATGTTGTGTGTTTTGAAAAAATTGCACAGGAAAGGAGAAGCTGTTCCCCTGACTCCAAACCACAGTCCAATTACATCCCAGTCATTGATATTGTACTTTTCCTTGAAGTAGGGAACTGTTGGAAGATAAATTAGTCTCTTCATTGATATCAGTGTCTTGTGTTTCTGTGTTTGTTTCCCAACGAAGGGTGGGATCCAAAATGAGACCTCGATTTTTTTTACGGTCAAGGACAACAATGTCTGCGCGCCGATTTTGACTACTAATATACTAATTTTATTGTTTATAATGTTTTCATTTTTTTCCATTTCTTTGTAATCATTATTTGAACTGTACAGAATACGTTTTTTAGCTAGTAAAGAATTTAATAATAATAATAAAATTATAAGTTACTTTACTCGGCATGTAAATTCACGCCATGACTTTTCTTATGAATCAGTTAATGCCAGTCCTGTTTACCGCTGCTATACCATGTATCAAATATATTTAAAATGCCTATGTACATATGTGCCACGAAATCTACTTGTCTGATCAAGGGTCCCGAAATACATTGGCTCCCTCAGGTTCTAACATAAGAAACATCCATTTTTGTAAAATGTATGTTGAAACAAAATATATACACATAATACTTACAGATGCATTATTAGGTACAGGTATACACAAGTATGACTAGCTACATTATAAACAACAGCATCTGACTATGGTGTGTGAAGAAACCATCAGGCGATTGGTATAACTATAAATTGAATATTCCGTGTCCGTGAGATATTAGGGACAGATACCTACGTATATCACGGTGGTGAGAAGAGTTTATTGAGAGATTCAATGTATAGGATCCTTTCATGTCCACTGATTCTATTTAGGGCGCAATAAATATAGAGGTTTTTGTAATACCTCTGTGGCGATAAGTCACGGATTGCGTTCGGTGCAAGATAAGGAAAACCAACGCTTAGCAATGAATTGAGTTATAGAATTTTTTGTCTATTAATTTCGCCCTTAGTTTTAAAGTCCTGATTTGAGATAGCCATCACTGGCTATCTCAAATCTTTTTTTTTTTTTGTTTTTACCCTCCATTCGCTGGGAATCGTACCAGCTACCCACATGAACCTCACACCCAGAAATGGATAGGGCCAGAAATGCCAGCCTCACGTGTTCGGAGAGAACAGAATTTTCTGTGTGAAAAGTCTGCTTTAACCGGGAATCGAACTGAGGACCTCTGGACTACAGGCAGTAATCACAACCGTTACGCCACGGAGGCTGACGGTATATTATACATGAAAGTAAAAGGAAATGTTGATGGAGAATAGAGAAATAATAAGAAGTAGAAGAAGATGAGAAGTAAAAGAAGAAAAGAAAAAAAACGTGGCGGCTTGCAGTCACTTTCAAGTTTAAAAAAAACCAATTTAAATAAATTAAACGATATGACAAGTACCACATTTGGGGCCATTTCTTTTTTTTTCTCTCTCTGTATTTTTGCTTCTCTCTCTCTCTCTCTCTCTCTCTCTCTCTCTCTCTCACACACACACACACACACACTATTCTTCCTGTAAAGGGTCCACCACAAAGATTACCATCAGGGTCTGGGTCCAACGACCCTAATGTCAAGGACTGAAAACCTTCAGAACTCTGGGAATCTGGAATTCGAAAAGCTCCCGAAATACCCTCGTCACGAAATTGTCAGCCATGATGTATTTATGCTGTACCAACCCCACAGTAGCTTGATCGATAAGGAGCTGGACTCGTATCGTAACTTGGAGGTCGGTGGTTCGAGTCCCAAATTGAACAAAGATTTAGAGAAGCGAGTTTGAATTTTTTTCACAAATATTAGTCACTTTTAATCAACTTTATATGCTGTACATTGAGTAAAGCCTGCAAAAATGAGGGATATGAAAAATTACACAGAACAAGAACCTGTCCTGCTAAATTTTTTTTTTATCAAATTAAAAATTAAATTGATGAATTTAGCATGCTGGTATAACTTTATTTTTGGTACACTTGGGAATAATAAAGGTAAGATAAGATAAGTCCACTAGTTTAAAGACCCTCTACTGTATTACAGATCCTCTACTGTAATACAGTCTTGAATGACCACTAATGTTCAAAAAAAAATTCTATACAGCTAAACAACTCTATCAGAATCCAATAGCAGAGAAAAATTCATGCACTGCGTGGGATTCGAACCAACGGATCCCTACGCTACCTGAATTACCAAACTAGCGCGATAACCACTTGACTACCAGTGCACTTTTTAGTAGTTTTTTGTTAGATAGGTAATTACATATATTGTACATATAGGTAGGTATATTATGTATATTCTATAGTCAAAGATTTTGGGCGGACTATCACACTAATAATAATGGAGTATTATGAACCCATGTCCTCCGAATCACCAGGATGAGACCATACCATGAGGCCATAACAACCCATACCATGAGGCCATAACAACCCATACCATGAGACCATAACAATAAAGAAGACACATAATGGGGGATGCCATGCCTCTAGATAACAAACTGTTACCGAAACAGCATCCCAGGAAAGTAGTAGAAAGAAATATCCACCACTTCCACCAGTTATGTTATCCTTAGTTTTGATATAATAAAATGAACGTGGTTTCTAATTAAATTAAATTACCAGCAGTGGTGGATTGACTGGGGGACATACATAAGAGAACTCAAGGATATAAGAGAACTCAAGGGACCAGACATTATTCCCTTAGATCAAGGTTTCTCTTGTAAACAGGTTATTTTCCATTATAAAAGGGTAAATTTGACTCCGAATTTTTTCTCCTATATCCAGGTTTCTCTTATAAAGAGGTTACTTTTCCTCATAAAAGGGTAAATTTGACCTCGTTTTTTTAACCTATATATATAGGTTTCTCTTATAAAAAGGTTATTTTCCATTATAAAAGGGTAAATTTGAATTCGTTTTTTTAACCTATATCCAGGTTTCTCTTATAAAGAGGTTACTTTCCATTATAAAAGGGTAAATTTTTCTTATAAAGAGGTTATTTTCCATTATAAAAGGGTAAATTTGACCTCGTTTTCTTGACATATATCCAGATTCATCTTATACAGAGGTTATTTTCCATTATAAAAGGGTAATTTTTTCTGCTATATCCAGGTTCGACTGTATAAGTGTACATCCAATATTGAGAATGTTAGTGGATGTGACAAAAAAACCAATAATAACAAAATGGTTTCGAATTTAACACAGGATCAAGAGTCTGAGTTTCTTGGTTGAGCAAACATTTATTTTCCAACCTTCACCATACAGGGCTTGCGAACTTGAATAACTTTTAATTAACTTAGGAAAATAATAAACTTAATTATTAAGTTTAAAAAGTTATCATATTAATTGTGTTGATCACTTTCGTGATATCACAACTACTCAAATAATAAATCTAAGCTAAAACCGGGACTTGAACCACCGACCTCCAGGTTATAATCTCGCCGCCTTATCGATCAAGCTACCCTCTTGGAACTAGGGAGTATTACATTTATATTATCTAGCTGAACTTATATGTGGGTAGTGAGGTACATACGTACACTACATAGATTCTCTACGTATTTTACATTTATACATCCAGCACAAGATGTATTCTGTACATCAACATTAGACACCGCCACAGAACAAGCCTGTTGACAGCTCGTGGAAATAATACCTGAGCCGATGAAACACGAATGAACCCGATGAAACTTATATTAACCGGGAAACATAAATTACTGGGGTGTTTATTTAGATGTTGAAACAGATAAATATAACGATGTATATAAATAAGTATATATTCTGTGTGTACTCAACAAGTCACTACACGATACATATACCTTTATAGTAAAATTTGTGAATTGTTTATAAGCAACATAAAGGTATTGGTTGGGCATTACCTACGTCCTAACACTACCTATCTAATACGTGTGCCTTTATAAACCTATCTATGAGCATAAAATATGTAGGGTGCACCCAAGTTAAGTTTCTATAAATGAATTCATAGCCCGAGGCATGGCCCTATATTTACTTTTCCTAACCCTACTCTACAGTCTCTACACAATGAGGCATTGCCGTAGATTGTAACCGAATTCGGTGGCACCGCTTACACTGTAGCTGTTACTGTACTGTAATGCTAGTCATTAGGGCAGTAGTTGTAAGCATGTTTACTATTGAGAAAAACAGGAGAAGCAGATATGAAGCACTATCATCTAGGAGAAGGAGAAAGAGAGAAGGAGAAGGAGAAGGAGAAGGAAAGGAAGAAGGGAAAAGAGAAGGAGAAGAGAAGGAAAAGAAGGAGAAGGAGAAGGGAAGAAAGGGAGAAGGAGAAGGAGAAGGAGAAGGAGAAGGAGAAGGAGAAGAGAAGGAGAAGGAGAAGGAGAAGGAGAAGGAGAAGGAGAAGAGAGAAGGAGAAGGAAGGAGAGGAAGAAGGAAAGGAGAAGGAGAAGGAGAAGGAGAAGGAGAAGAGAAGAGAAGGAGAAAGAAGGAAGAAAGGAGAAGGAGAAGGAGAAGGAGAAGGAGAAGGAGAAGGAGAGAAGGAGAAGGAGAAGGAAGGAAAGGAGAAGGAGAAGAGAAGGAGAAGGAGAAGAAGGAGAAGAGAAGGAGAAGGAGGAAAGGAGAAGGAGAGAAGGAGAAAGGAGAAGGAGAAGGAAGAGAAGGAGAAGGAGAAGGAGAAGGAAGAAAGGAGAAGGAAAGGAGAAGGAGAAGGAGAAAGGAAAGGAAAGAGGAGAAGGTAGAAGGAGAAGGAAGGAGAAGGAGAAGGAGAAGAAAGGAAAATGGAAGATAAAGAGGAGAAGAAAGAGCAGAGAAGAGAAGGAAAGGTAAGGAAAGGAGAAGAGAAGGAGAAGAGAAGAGATATTTATTAAACCCCTAACCGGAAAGGCTAGAAAATACATTCCTTTGTCTCCAATAACAGTTACTACATTGGTACCTTTTTTACTCTGGCCTTTTGTTCTCCTGAATAATAGCCATGTGACCATGACCTTTGGAAATAAGGTCTAGGGCTCAAAGGATTAAATATCTATTGAAACCAACACAAAAAGGATACAAAATGATGTAATAAAATTGGTATTACGTCAAGTTCTTTTGTTTACTTTTTAGCTCTAGGTAAAGGGTTCAATTTTTTTTAAAAGGTTCTCAAAAAAATCTAAGAATTGATGCAAAAAACTAAATTCCAGTTTGTTTCTTTGTGATGCTATCGATTAAAAAGGTTTTTAGTATACACATATTGAATATTAGTATAGGTTGTTGTATTTTATTTCCGATGTCTTTTTAGTTGATTCTAGACTTCTATGGGATACTCTTTTCAAATTCCTGAAAAACGCTAAGGTATAGCTGATGAATATCACGAAACCTTAACTTTTCCAGCCTGGGTTGAGTCGGAAATTCCAAACTCGAGTTTTTTTTAACTTCCGTTTCTTCTACATGAAAGTCTTTCGAGTCGAGGGTTTTACCATTCAATCGCTGGAAACTCGAAAACTATAGATAACCACATTAAACTCACCAAGCCTTGGTTGGGCCGGGAAGAGCCAGCATCACAAGGCTGTTGAAACTGTTGAATTTGATTATCACTCTTTTCGTTCATTGATTTGAGTTTATCTTCATAGGGTGGCGTCAGCGTGAACGATGGTAGCGAATGAGTCAGCACTTCTACCACTGTCTTTACAAGGAGGCTAATAATTGACAAGAGCCCCCAGAACCAAGTCAATGCTTGGGGTTCGGTGGAAGAGAAAGCCACAGGCTTTAACCTCGCCCCTTGGTTCACTACATATTCTATTTTTTTTTTTTTTTTAGCATGTCCTGTTTTGTTGAATGTATGTAGTTGACCAATAAAGAGTTAAATAATAATAATAATAATAATGCTGACCTATTCCCTGTTTATAGTTCCCCAGACAGAATGCTAGTCTACTTCCTCTTTATGGTCCCCCCGTCAGACTGCTGGTCTACTCCCTGTTTATAGCACCCAGCCAGACTTTTTGAGTATATGGCCACACACAATAATAAATCTCTGTGGGTTAGGTGGTGGAAAATGCTTTGAGCATTAACCTCGCCTGGTTACCATCCACTAATGAGTGTTATTATTATTCCGTTTCTTCTACATGAAAGTCTTTCGAGTCGAGGGTTTTACCATTCAATCGCTGGAAACTCGAAAACTATAGATAACCACATTAAACTCACCAAGCCTTGGTTGGGCCGGGAAGAGCCAGCATCACAAGGCTGTTGAAACTGTTGAATTTGATTATCACTCTTTTCGTTCATTGATTTGAGTTTATCTTCATAGGGTGGCGTCAGCGTGAACGATGGTAGCGAATGAGTCAGCACTTCTACCACTGTCTTTACAAGGAGGCTAATAATTGACAAGAGCCCCCAGAACCAAGTCAATGCTTGGGGTTCGGTGGAAGAGAAAGCCACAGGCTTTAACCTCGCCCCTTGGTTCACTACATATTCTATTTTTTTTTTTTTTAGCATGTCCTGTTTTGTTGAATGTATGTAGTTGACCAATAAAGAGTTAAATAATAATAATAATAATAATGCTGACCTATTCCCTGTTTATAGTTCCCCAGACAGAATGCTAGTCTACTTCCTCTTTATGGTCCCCCCGTCAGACTGCTGGTCTACTCCCTGTTTATAGCACCCAGCCAGACTTTTTGAGTATATGGCCACACACAATAATAAATCTCTGTGGGTTAGGTGGTGGAAAATGCTTTGAGCATTAACCTCGCCTGGTTACCATCCACTAATGAGTGTTATTATTATGAATGAGTTTCGAGCTTAGACCATCATCCGAACAGGGAACTTGGTAATATGTGAGATGTGCCTTGCACTCGGAATCAGAAGAATAGAAGTTCAAGCTCCTCTCTGACATCACACAGCGTCCATGGCAACATGCCATTAACTTTGAACTTGAACCTCTCTAGTCCCACGGGACAACTTAATAATAATAATAATACTCTTTAGTGGCAGGTAACCACCAGGCGAGGTTGATGCTCAAAGCATTTTCTACCACCTAACCCTCAGAGTCTATTTATTATGTGGTCACAAGCTCAAAGTAATGAGGAAAAATTCATGCATTGGGTGGGATGCGAACCAACGGATCCTTACGCTACCTGGATTACCAGACTAGCGCGTTTACCACTTGAATACCAGTGCATTTGGGATCGAACCACCGATAGCCAGGGGCCTATTACACAAAGGACTTTATATACTTCATACTTGACGGGTTTACACTTCAAAATTCAAGTTCTGTTCCATGAAGCGACTGTATACAAATTGATTTTTAAAGTCATTTGTCTGGTGAACTGTCACAAGTTTTCTTCCAGTTTTACTGGTACTTATAATTTATTAAATGAATTAGAGAAAACGAAGGTCGCTTTATTGCCATAGGCAATAACCCCGCCCTTTAGTTAGGGCATAAGTTTTTTATATATTTTCTATTCTTTTTCATTTTTATTGTACAGATTGTTTCCATTATTTTCATTGTTAAAATAATTATATTTATTGTAATAAGTAATAATGTCTATTTATATCTAATAAAGTGTAAAATAATAATTATAATAACATAACTTACTTTCCATGCCCGAAATCTACTTAATCTACCACCAAATTAGATTTCGGCTCTCTAAGTTCTGCCACTTGAACTGCAGACAGCAGCATTTGCCCAATGTCTCAGGTCTAATTCAATGCATTGGACAAGCAATGTCGGTATATTTGGACAATTAGGGAAAAAGTCTGGACTAAATGAGGATTAATTTTATGTATTCATTGGATGGGATTCGAACCCAGGTCGCCGTGTATGCAAGTCTAGTGCTCTACACTACTCTACCACGGTGACTACCTGGATATCAGAGGACTGGATACAAGAGAAACTTGGATATAAGAGAACTGGATACAAGAGAAATCTGGATATAAGAGAACTGGATACAAGAGAAATCTAGATATAAGAGAACTGGATACAAGAGAAACTTGGATATAAGAGAACTGGATACAAGAGAAATCTGGATATAAGAGAACTGGATACAAGAGAAACCTGGATAAGAGCACGATTACCACAGGTCAAATTTACCTCTGAAAAAGGTAAAGTAACCTCTACTGTATAAGAGAAACCTGCATGGATATACAATTATACATATCTAAGAGAAGAAATCTCTTATATCCAGGTTTGACTGTCTTTGATTATGTCATTTAGAAAAAATGACAAATCATTTTTTCTTCCATACATCTATTCCATCTTCATAAGTTTCATAACCCACCAATCCATCCCATATCTTCCATCTTCTCCTCGCTCCTCTGATATCACACAGACTATAACTGCACGTTTTGGGTGGAAAGGATTGCCACAGAAAGAGATTGCCATAGGCAATAACCCCGTCCCTTAGTTAGGACATATGTTTATAATATATATTTTTCTAATCTTTTTCCTTTTAATTGTAAATCAGTATCAGTATAAACAGAAAAGTGACAAGTTGTACTAGATGTACATATCAGAACATACCTGGACAGCTGTTTCGAGCTTATTTTCTCTCATCAGCAGGTAATAGATCTGAGTATCTATGTCATCAAAGCAATGTATATGTTTTTCCATTTTTTGTTATAATAATTATTTGTAATAGTGTACATGATATGGCTTTTTATATCTAATAAAGTGTTTAATAATAATTATTATTATAATAATTGCTTATATGACATTATAGTTTCTAAGCTTCAGCTCTGAAGAGTGTGCATTATAATATCCCTACATTAATTCCACCTAGATCGCCATTAGAGAAAAAGCGAAGCCGAGCTCTCCAGGCTCCACAGAACTGGTTCCACGACGGGTTCGAACCTCCACCATGTTGCTTTTTTCCCTCCCGAGATGAAACCAGTGGCGACTCCGAGTGTCCGACTATTTCGAAATGGCTTCAGCGCATTGGTAATGTTGGTAATAATGCACTGATAGTCAAGTGGTTAACGCGCTAGCCTGGTAATTTGAGATCATTTTACCAGGCAATCTGATTAAATAACCTCTGTATAAAAGGAACCTTATTGTTCAAACCATTTACAGTTGAGTTTTTTTACAGTAGTACAGTAAAAAACTCAACTGTAAATGTGGGGAAAGATTCTTCAGAGGAAGAATTTTTCAAAAAATAAAGGAGAAAAGATTTTACAAAATTTGAAAGGAGACTTCAAAGGCAAAACTTTTAGTGTGACAAAGTACCGGTATTGAACTAGTAGAAAATAATGAGAGAAAAAAAGATATAGTTGGATGCATAGAGAATGAAACACAAATGGAGAAAAGTCAGTAGTCAGTATTGCTTTCGATAAATTTATAATACTAGAAATTTAAGTACCCATTGTGTTTGTTTTTGTAAAAAAAAAATAATATTTTTTGCTCCGATTTCAATTTTTTTCATATTTCTGGACGTTTCATAACCTCCTGAGCAACATTGGTTTTGTGTCTGTCTGTCTGTCGATGTCGGTCTGTTAAATACATTCCTTGTAATATTTTTTTGCTCCGACTTTTTTCTCAGTTGTTAGTTTCTGAAATAAGTTTCCATTGCCACCACTGGATGCATCTTGAACAAATGTTTTCGTATCTCTAGAACCTGATGAGTCCAGCAAGACCGGTTATGGTGACTAAATTTTTCTCTTCTTCTCAAATTGTATAAGAATTATTATATGGAATCACCAATTCAAATTTTTATATAGGGTGTTGATTACGATTTTTACTTTCCTTATTTCTTTTTTATAGTCATCGTTAGAGTAAAACAGATTGCTCAGCTAACTGGAAAATAGATATTTAATTCAATAAATAATAAAAGCTGAACTTGATTGCTCTAAATAAATAAATCATTACGATTTATAATATAATTTACCTATTTTATTGGTAAAATAATTTTTATGTAAATCATTTTGGACATAATATGAAACAAAATGTAGACATTTTACTTGGGTGACTTGGTTCATAAAACATTTTATGACATAAGTGTGACTATCGGAGAATCTATAAAATGATTGTAAATAAAACTATATGGGACTTTATATTATGACATAAACTTGCTCTGTTTAGTTTAGAAATAGAAATTAATTCTTGTAATTCACACTTTAGTGACTTTACATCAAAATTAATTAAAATCATTTGTTGTCCGATGGAAAAAGGAAATTTCTTTGGTCTTTAAACGAAGTCCATCCCGTTAGCTCAATGGTAAAGGCTGCACCGTGAATTGAGAAATTCCTGACGTCACGGTTTCAAAACCCGGCCGGGACATGACCTTACAAACCAGCTATGATCCAAGCTAACCTCACCCAGCCTGGGATAAGTATAAGTATATTTTATTTAGAGTGCAGTACAATACAGGTGTTGGCTTTACAAAAGTTAGCCAGCACCCAATTACATATAGTATACACTATGGGATGTGTCCGGAATAAACAACAGACTAGACTTTCAGGTGATGGTTCTTCTTCTTCTTATTTTATAAAAACTTCACACTACAGTGAAAAGATATTAAATTAGTTTAAAAAAATCAATATGATTGAAAACGTACATGTATAGATGATTTTTTTACTGTAGATAAATATAAAATACACCGGTGCACCAGTCTAAAATGCAATTGCAGTAAATAAGTATAGGTAATAATACAATGTATATTTTACATCAGAAAAAGATCGGAAGAGAATGCCGTTGGCATCAGCACTACCCTTGATCAAGTTTTGTTTTTATAAAGTTTCAAAAAATAAAACTTGATTGAATTTGTATAATAATAAAGTTTGAACACGAACAGCCTTTCAAGTTTCGTTTTTTTTTTTTTTTTTTTTTCATTAGAGCAATACGTTTTGTAGGTAGATAATTTGCAGACATCAAAAACAGTCAAGTGATCACTAAGACCATGTTACCAAAAATTACATTTAATGAAAGCAGTAAGATCTGAATTTCATGGAAACTGATGTGTTGATGGTCAAATAAAGAAGCCAAAAGCACTCAGGATACTTAAAACACTGAGCACTTCAAATTGATTTCTCACAGAAGCAGTACAGCATATGCTATTCTTGTCACTTAAAGAATTACCTTAATTCAGAACAGAAGTCAAAAGAAATACGAGTTATTTATTTGGTTATGAGGACCAATGCAAGTTCAATCATAAAATCTCCTGACTGAAAAACAATAAATTAATATAAATTGGTTCTATTGATGTGAGTTTTAAAAAGCTTTAAAATGATATCACCAAATGAAATTTCAAATTGGCATCATTTCGAAAGCGCTCTAAATTATTGAGACATACTAACTTAGTGACCATTACTTCGCAGAATAATGTAAATAAACTTGATTTAATCATTTACATTAAAAAAATAACAGCCTTAATTTAATTCCAAGATTAAATTAAATGGATTAATAAACAGATATACCCACTTGGAAAAGCAATCAGCATGTTAAAAGCCTTTTTAGTTGGACGAAATAAATCATTTCGAATAACTAACTCAGTTGACGGAGTCGTTCTTTGAATGTCTTGGAATGAATTTAGAAAAGTCGTAAAACGCTGGAATGGGCCGACCAAACAAGATTCAAGTGTTTCCTCGAATTTCTTCAGGGGTGTTGCTCTTTGCTTCTTCATTTTTGCTCAAAGGAAATTTCAGGAAATATAGAAAGGAAAGCAGTGAGGCAGAGACATACAAAATAAATGTAAATAAAAGGAAAGAAGAAATCTGGAAGAAAGATTAGAAAAAGTGACACTCATCATAAGGTGGCGTCATCGTGAACGATGGTAGCCAGACAGTGGAGGAGTGACTCAGCACTTCTATACCACTGTCTTTCCACGGAGGCTAATAATTGACAAGGGCCCCCAGAACCAAGCCAATGCTGGTCTACTCCCTGTTTATAGTCCCCCAGCCAGTAGGACAGTAAAATTACAAGAGCAGGTATGCCTATTACCTATCTTTAGTGGAAGATAACCACCAGACGAGCTTAATGTTCAAAGCATTTTTTTTTTATTAATAACTAACCCTAAGATTATTATTATAATGTGGTCAAAAACCAAATAAAGAAGGGAAAATTCAAGAGTTGGTTAGGGATTCGATCCACGGATCCCTGCACTAGCTTGTTATGTATTACTTTATAAATCTAGCGTCTAGAAATGCTTGGTTCGATTCAAATGTATACCTCGTGAGGAAAAGTGAGTACCTAGCTGCCTTAATGTGATGTGAGCAGCGACCAGTGGCGGAATTATAGGCAAAAATAAGATATTAGGATATTAAGAGATATGGAAAAGTCCTATAATTTTGAACTAACCACTAAAAGTTGTGATATAATAACACAAAGAATCACATTTATTTATTCAAATGTATAAAAATGAGATTAAATAAAGAGATTAATGAGATTAAATTCATTGTAAAATAAAAGTAAAATAGAGAAGAATAGAGAAATAAAAATGATGCGATGAAAAAAATATATTTTTTTTAAAACAATTTATTAAAATATCAAGTCTGATTTCTGATAAGAGCCTCAAGGGACTGTTTCTACACTGGTTAGGCAAGTCAGGCACAAGAGGTACAAATTGCCCCCCCCCCCCTCCCCCTGCACCAGCAATATGGCCCCCTGTTAACAATATTATACTCCATTGGAATTCGTCCCATTTGGGTAATTTGTCTCAAGAACGCCAATTCAAGCACCCTAGGCGTGTAAAGGTTAACTGTTTGATTGCGCCTACGATTCTTTTGTCCTTAAAAAAATCTTAATTTATGGGGTCATAATTGGGCGATAAACTGGCCAAGCTATGGAGAGTGCTCCAGTTAGTTAAAATAGCTCTAATGTAACCTCCAGTGAATTATTAGAATCACCATTTGGAATATTTTATTTAACGTGGTGCCCCATTGCCCCAATGGTGGTTCAGATTGTCATAATGTCATGTACGAGAAATAAAAATACTTAATCATAATTGCAAAGGGTCCCTTTGAACCCTATGGAATCCCTTTGAAGTCTTTAAACCAGGAGCTATTTATTTGTGTTTCGTGGATAGGCTTATTTGAATACCGCTTTTTTTAAGTACTTTATTTATTTTATGACACATATTACCAACAAAAAAAATTGTTTATATGAAATGGAAAGTTGATGTGGTCCTTTTGCGCAAAAAAGCATGTGTTTTTTTATCAGAAGAATTTTCGAGGTAATGCATTTTCAGCTCTGTACTCTACATGTTGGGGCGCCTTCGGTCTGAGACTCACTCAAATCTCTTGAGGACATTTGAGGAACTGATTTGTTGATCAGTGGCGTCATTTGCGACATTAGATCGATAAGTAAATTCCACCATCAGCACCAGAGTCCCTTTTTTTCATCTAGGTCAATTCTCACTCACAAATCAGCTACCTTAGCTACCGACGTTAACCTCACCCAGCCAGGGTGGGACCGGAAATAGACAAGATCACGAGGATTCGAATTTGAAATAGTCCCCCATTTAAATTCTAACTTCTACCCTGGCTAGACGTTGCAGATCAGTGAACTGACTCATCTGACAAGATCTGCAGTGGTGTATTCGATATAGCATCGATTCTGCCTTACCATGGTCACTTTAACTCATCTAATCAAAATCCATGGACTGATAAGTACGATATGAGTAGTGCTTTATTTAGACTGTCAGCGCAAGACAGGTAGTCTCATTTCGCCAACAGTTTTTCGTTTGTTCAATTATGCCAACAGGTGATGAGTTAGTTCAAAGAATGGGCAACCTCCTTACTGCAGTTGCTACATCGTTCCACATTTCAGCAAATCCGATTCATACATATTTAATATCCAATTATGGTGTAAACCTGTCCAGCTTGCACAGTGCATTTATTATGATAGACTCGTTTCTTTAATAAGATTTTCCATTCGAAAGTTCAGAGGTGGAAAGTGCTACGTTCATATTAGGGAGAACCACATAGGAAACGGGAGCTTTGGCGTCTCCACCAGAAATACCGGAGTGTACGATGCATACAGGGTGGTATCATTATTGTTAGACTGGTTGGAGTTCTACAAGAGAAGCATCAATTATCACACCGAACTCTATTTAGATCTATTGTGACCAGCAGATAAGTCTATGCATAGTGCATAGTTTTCACTGGATTCCCCAGAGGTGAAGGGACCTGACCAAGACAAAGTCCAAAGGACAATTTCGTAAATTTCTCTTAAAATTCAGTCCCAAACGGCCAAGCTGTTAACACTATGAGACAACTGGAACTCATTAATGTCTACAGTATGAGACAACCCAATCTTGTTTCAAACAGCTTGGGAAATTACGAAAAACTGAAATTTCATAACTATAGTAGGTATGTACTATTTATTTATTTATGTATTAGCATCATTTTATCATTTATATTTTTTTTTTTTTTTAATAGTATATTTGTATTAATTTAAGAAAATTGGGTTATCATTTATATTTTATATCTATACCTAACTTTATTACTATTTTATACTTTTATATGTTTTCAACTTTATACAATTGTATTTTCATATTATATACAATAAACATTTGCTGTGAACGCCGTTGATTTGTAAAAAAAAAAAAGCAAATGTACGGTGAGATCAGTTTTAGATTTTTACTTAATGTGTTGTAAATTTCCAGTAATTTTACAAAAATGCCAGGATTACCAGAATTTAACATTGAAATCGGTTTTTCATGTGCCCACATTAATTATTGATCTTATACTTTGAATTGGATGACGAAACAAATATTTGTGATAGATCTGCCAATGCGGTCTGAAAAAGTCTTCTTCTTTTTTAGTCTTATTATTTTGGTGATACCTTAACCTACCTATGTTTTTGGAATCTCCTCTAGAATTTAGAAATGGTCTCTTTGTTGATCAGCCAACGAATCTTCCAAACATGGAACAATTTTTCACTTTTTATTTTATTATTTTCAGGAATTTTTCCGCTCTTCCCTTGTATAAATACCTAATACAAGGCTGATGTACTTCTACAGTCTAATAAGGCAAGAAATATCTCTGTATGTTTGGATTTACCATTTAACTTTTCAAAACATCCCAACTCTTGATATAAATATATAATTATATACCTATAGTCTTGATATAAATATATCCCCAACTTCTGATAACATCCTACGTCAAAAAAAAGAAGTTCTCTCCGGGTGTCAAACACTCCCATTTCAAACCATAAGATATCAGACTTTATGGTCTGTCCAGAAGTCTACCATACCTTGCTGCTGGATACCCTGGAGAGAGAGAGAGAGAGAGAGAGAGAGCGAGAGAGAGAGAGAGAGAGAGAGAGAGATAGAGAGAGAGATAGAGAGAGAGAGAGGGAGAGCGAGAGAGAGAGAGAGAGAGAGGGAGAGCGAGAGAGAGGGAGAGCGAGAGAGAGAGAGAGGGAGAGAGAGAGAGAAAGAGAGAGAGACAGAGAGAGAGAGAAGGAGAGAGAGATTTTTTGATTTGATTTTTTTGATTTTGAACATTTTCATTTATTTATATTTATTTTTTTTGTACATATACATAAATAACATCCCCTAAGCTAATGCTAACTTTTTGGGGGACGGATCTCTTCCCTTTACTTGTAAAATAAATATTTACTTAAAATCTAGTACAATACATAATTATTTAAACATTAATAGCATCTTTTATTTTAAATATATAAAAGTTCTACCATGAGGAGTTATTAATTATTTTGTTTTGAAAGTAGGCTATCTTTAATTTTAGCTTTGATTCTACATAAATTTGCTTCTTCTAGAAAATCAGAGCAATAAGTATTTAGATGTGATGGTATGATATATTCTAATATACGGTTTCCGTATAATTCTGTGTATACTTGGGTTCGTCTAAATCTTTGTGTTCTTAGTGAGTGAGGTTGTTCGGTCAGCTGACGATAGTTTGTATTGTTAAAATTCATAACTAGTAGTACATAGTAATTCAATTGTTCTATCGTAAGACTTTGTATATTAATACTGCCGAACAAAAATTGCAATACTTTCTTCTGTAATGATTTTAATGGATTTAAAACATACTGTGGGGAAAATGAGTAAAGAGTTACCCCGTATCTTAATAATGAGTCCACCAGTGAAAAGTAAATCGTTTTTCTCGTTGATAGTGGGAACTTATCTGCGTTAACTTTCTGGATTTTATACTTTACAATACGAATTTTTTTAGCGAGGATTGTAATATGTTCTTTCATTTTAAAGTCCCTATCTATATTCACACCCAGATATTTAACATTATCTTTATACTCTATTTGATGACAGGCGCACTGATTTTCATAGGCTTTACTTGTTAGGCATGGCCAACTATGACAATATATTTTGAGCTCATGCATGTTCATTTTTTTGCTTTTAAAACCCATGACCAAAGCTTCAGTTTTTTTGTCATTTAAATAAATGTCATTATTATAGAAATATTTCTGCAAATTAATAAAATCTTCCTGTGCTTTTTGAACTGCCGTTTTTACATCTTCATGGATTGACACAATGCAACTATCATCTGCGAACATACGCAGCGTTCCTTTCATGTGTATATATTTAGAATCGTGTGTATAGATATTAAACCACGTCGCTGAATTTATTCCACCCTGAACCAGGCCCACTTCAACATTTCTTTCCGAACTAATATTAGTACCAATTCTGGTTATCTGCTTCCTATTCTTTAAGTAATCCTTAAATATGGGGTGGGTGATTCCGACCTGACTTAGCTTGTCAATCAAGCGCGTGTGAGAGCAGGTATCGAACGCGAAGCTCAGGTCAAGCAGTATAATGACGACGCATTTTCTTTGGTCCAAAGCTTTATTCACCTGATTTGCAAATTCCTGTAGTAGCGTAATGGTACTTTTTTCACTTTGGAACCCATGTTGAAAAACTGGTATTATTTGATTTTCCCTCAGGTATTTCTGTGTTTGAATATTAACATACTTCTCAAAAACTTTTTCAATGATCGGCATACCGCCGACTGGCCTATAGTTACTCAGTACATCTGGGTCCCCTTTTTTATATAATGGTGTTATGCTGGATATTTTCAATTGATCTGGAAGACGACCATACTCAATCATTAGATTAATTAGTTTAGTCAAGCAGGGTGTAAATAGTAAACGATTCTCGGTTATGTCCTTGTGCCTTATTCCATCGCTCCCCCTCCCCGTCTTTTTCATTTTCTTCAGGATTTCATGTATGTCCTTCTCGCGTGCTTTTCTAAGGTACATACTGGAGGTAGCACAATGAGGCTCGAAGTTATTAATCTTAACATCCAGTGTAGGGCCAAAGTTTTTATTTTTTATATCCCATATTTGGTCAACAAAGTTATTATTAAAATTATTTGCTAATAGTTGCAAATCTGAGGTTTGAAAATTCCGTTTCAATTTTTGCTCAAGGGGTTCCCTCAACTTTCTGTCCATTAAATCATTTATGATTCGCCATGTTCTTAGCATATCCCCTTCTGCTTCTTTAAATAATTTAAATAAATAAATTCTTTTTTCTTTCTTTATTATATTGGTACATTTATTTCTTTGTACTTTATACTCTTCATACAAAATAAGGTTATTTTTATTTTTCCTCCATTTGCCCAATATATCTTTTTTCTTATTTATTTCTTGTTTTACCTTTGTGTTTATCCACGGAATGGATTGAAATTTACTTTTTAGTTTAGCATATTTAGTCGATGTTTCATAAATATTTTTAAATTTACTTACAACGTAATTGTAGAGCTCATCCGGCATCTTATTATCTAGATCTGGCGGCATCCAGTTCTCCTTTTGAATTTTATCCTGTACAATTTTACTGTTCACAATTTCTATGTACTCATCTGTGTCTTGTCTCTGTATGTGATTTCGTCTCGATACGCTAAGGGCGATGAAATAGTGGTCAGCAAGTTTATCAAGAATAATAGAAGAAGTAGAGGATAAATTATGGTTATTTTTTATTCTAATATTTACATGGTCTATGCAAGAGGTCGTTAACCTGCCGTCTATAATTTCTTCCCTAGTAGCCTTTGTTATGGTCGGTATAATATTGTTGTCGTATAGTATGTTAAGGTATTTTGTATTCTTACTTGTCTTCTTTAATGTACATATGTTGATATCTCCTATAATTACTATATTCGTGTCTTTTTTTATTCCATTACAGAGTAAAAAATCTAAATCATCTAGAAATTTTTCCATCTTTAATTTAGGTGACCTATAGATAGCCAATATAAGAAATTTTATTTTTGTGACACTGTGAATCAATTCAAAATTCAAGTTTTCGGCCTCGTCTAAATTGTAAGGCAAGTTTTTTAACAGGAAAGTATCTCTATAAAAAATCATTATTCCACCACCGCTTCTAAGTTTTCTACATTTGTTAAATTGTATAAAATTCCTGAGTTGATAAGCTAACGCTTCCTCTTCTTTAAGATTTATTTCTGTAAGAATTAATAAATCAATTTTTGGAAGTACACCACTGATCTTAACACAAAGCATATCCCAATTAAGTCTCATACTTCTGATGTTCAAGTGAAGCACCGACATAATTGCATTATTTATAGAGTTTTTCCAACCATCAATATCATTAAATAATTGACAAGGGGGCTGTACATTCCTAATTGAACTTAATAAATTTATATTGCTATTCATAAATTAATATCATGTAAAAAATCCTAAAATTTTAAATAACAATGAATAATTATTATACTATTAAATTTTACCCAGGTCAGCGAGACACTTGATTTTAATAATATTATCTGATGTGTCCGTCTTCTTCAGTAGAATTTTCCCATCTTTCACCCACAAGTATGAGTAACCCTTTTCTTTTTTTATTTTGTTTGCTTCAAATAGAAGATTTTTATTATATGGAGATAGTGACTCGTTGATGTAGATTGAAGAATTTTCTTTTTTTAGAATACCTTGTAGTTTTGTGTATATTTTTTCCTTTTTGATTTTTGTCATCACGGTATTTCTCATTTCTTGTGACCTGAATTGAACCACGATAGACTGCTTTTCTATTTTATCTTCTCCCACTCTCTTGATCTTCAACACTTTGTACTCCACATCGCCAGTGGTAAAGCCAGCTTTTCCCAAAATCTTACTGGTCACATCTGTCTCGTCTACGATCTCTTGAAAACCTGAAATTTCAATTTTATCATTGTATTGCTGCTGCGCTGTATCAATTAGTTGAATTTCGAGATTACGTAGTCGAGTCTTCAGTTCCATATTTTCGTTCTCACATTTTTCTATCTTTTTTTCCGTTAGGACGAGCTTTTTTTCCATATTTTTCATACTTTCTGTAGCATCTTCCACCTTATCTCCATAGAAATTCAGGTTATTTTCGAATTCTTCAAGTTTTTTGCTCAACTTTTTCTCGGTGTCTTTCATAATTTTAGTTATGTTTATTTCCAACTTGTTAAACCGCCTATCGAATAGCACCATCAGTTCTCTCACTATCGGATCCTTGACCTTCTCCAGCACCCCATCCCACAACTCTTTCTCCCTGTTCTTCTCCGCCACATCATCCGAGTCATCCTCCTCATTATCATCCTCCAACTCCAACTCACTCTCCTCCCCTCTATCACTACTCTTCTTACTCTTGCAAGCTGTGCACCTCCATGCTCCTCTCCTCCTAGGCCCCATGGTCCTCCATGAAATCGCCTTCAGAGTTGAGCACTCGAAGTGGTACATCTGCTTACAAGCAGAGCACGTAGCACAGTCTCCTTCGGTGGGTAGTAGAATATTACAAGCTCCACAATTACTCATGATGTTAAGTAGGTAAATAAGCTGCAATTTATTTTCCAATGACGGGCGTAAGTGTTTGTAGGCTGCAGTTCTCAGTGCACTTAGATTCTGAGGAAGTAGTTGTCGAATGAATGAACTTTTTCGATGCTTATCTAGATTTAAAACAAACTGTTATCAGTACGTGATTATGATTATCAGGTATAGAAATCAGTGGTTTGGTTCTCACGGTTAAGAGGTTCTCGTACGAATAACTTTCTTGTAATTGTAATTATTTACGTAAAGTAATGTTTTTTCAAAATATTTATTTCTTCAAAACAGTAGTTCAAATTTATTTTTCAAATATTATTGTTTACTTAAATTTATTTTGTTAATTACATTCGCATTTTATTGTTCATTATTATTTCTTCTTTCGAAAGATTTTCTTTAAAATCAGCTGATAATGGCGGTTCATTTATTTCCAATCAAATTTTAATTTAATTTAAAAGAATTTTTTATTCAAATTAAGAACCAGGACTTAATTAATTGAAATAGTAATCAATACCGATACAAAAGCAATAATAATTATATTAAAAAGTGTTTTTTGTGAAATAATGTACAGTTTTAATGGTTTTTATGCTGTGTTTAAATGTCTTGGATAAAACACAAAGGAAATCCAGCCTCTTGGCGAGACATGGTAAGTTTTTATTAATAACTCGATAAATACTTATCCGATTTAATTGATCTTGACGTTCACTTGTAGAAAAACCTTAATTTTGTATAATAAATAACTTTTCAAATTGTTTTTATTACTATTTAAATAATTATTACTGTAAATAATACCAAAATTTAAGAGCTGCACTTGTTGTTTACCTTGTTAGAGAGAGAAAGAGAGAGAGATAGAGAGAGAGAGAGAGGGAGAGAGAGAGAGAGAGAGAGAAAGAGAGAGAGAAAGAGAAAGAGAGAGAGAGAGACTGAGATGGTAGTTTCCATTAATAAATTAATTGAAAATAATGTTTAAAAGGTCCATTTGAGAAATAAAATAATCGTTATCTGCTGTAGTTTAGAAGCGTTTGTACTTATATTGGAATTAAAATGGATCTCGCTCAAACTTTAAAAGTACCAAATTATACAATTTTATTTCATGACATTAATAATTATTGTAGTTCATGGCTTTATTTACCAAACTAAGGGCTTGGCTTGTTTTCAGAAACTAATTTTTTAATGTGGGTTTTAACTGCATGGTAATTTTATCTAGCCGAAAGGGGTTTTTTTTACGAAAAATTACCAAAGATTATTTTGTCTTTTAGAATGTCTAGAGTTGATCCTGAAATTTTGTAAAAGAAAACTTGCACAGTCGGTATATTTAAGCTCTCATATTGTTTGCTTTTCACTTTCTCTTTATAATCACATCTTTCTGTTTCAAAAAAAGTAGACATGATACTTTTCCCCCTGTCGGGAATAATGCCGTCATTTTTCTGACACCCCTATGTAGCGAAAATAAATGACAATATAGAAATTAAAACCACCATTTCCATGATGAATAAATTAGACATGAATTACTCTGACAATGGCGAAATTAATGAACTGAGAGGGATCCACAGCAAATGAAAGGAAAGCTATGTGTATGCTGACAGTATTTATTTATCTCTTTCATTTTGTATGGATACATTACTACTTCCGACTTAATTATTATCTATCTAGGTATGTCTGTATACATCTATGTACAATTGTACATAAATACATATCGAGTATGGTAAGACTGAAAAAAAAAATCTATGATTTGTAGAGTCTTTTTATTCTTTCTTTTGAAACCCCGCATTAAAAATTTCCTCACAATTAACTCATTATTTATATTTGCATAAAACATGTATTATGTATTTATAATATAAGATATATGTATTTGACTGTGTGATTCTTTTCTTCGACGTCCAACATCTATTTATGTATTTATCTGCAAACCATCTGAGCTGTCGGAAACTTAATCTTATGACTATCTCACCCGGTTTAAACAAAGTTTACCAATTGATAAGTGTGTATAATCAGCAGAGGTATTAGGGTGTTTGTTACAGGGTGTCCTTAAAATATTATACGCAATTCTGCCAGAACTGTATCCCCACAATACGATTCGCGGCTAGAAAATTATCAAAAGCCAGCGTCGATGGCATGTTGAATACACCGGTTCCCTTCAGAACACCGAAGTTAAGCGACATCCAGCGAGGTTAAGACTTGGATGGGTGACCATTCAAATTCTAATTCTCGTGACGCTGGCTTTTCCCGGCCCCACTCAGGCTGGGTGAGGTCAATGTGAGTAGCAGGTTTGTGAGTTTCCTGCGAATGGAGGGTAAAACCCCCGTCGTGATATGACCATGGCAGTTGAAAGCGACGTTAAACCCCACTTAAAAAAAAAAAAAAAAAATATCAAAATAACACTAAGGTGCTTTTTCTTCCACTTTTTTAAATGAATGTTTATTTAAAGAAAGGTCTTCCGCTTTTACATCTAAAAGTTCAACTTGGCACTAAACACCCTGTATAATATCTCAAAGAGTGGTTATAGGGGAGACAGGGTTTAGGCAACCTCCCAGGCTCTCTTCCTCAATCAGTCCTGAGAAAATGGTTGGTGAGACATAAGCGGGGGGTGACATTCATAAATCCATCAATTAATATTAATATTAGTTCTGTGTAAGCTGCGGGACTTGGCTATCCAATAATTTAATAATAATAACACTCATTAGTGGAAGGTAAGTAACCACCAGGCGAGGTTAATGAGCATTTTCTACCACCTAACCCTCAAGGGTCTCATTATTATCTCATTAGTATATTTTCCTCTATGATTCACTTTGTTTCACATAATTTTGTATTTTTGTAGGATTAGTTTTAAGCACTTAGTTGTATGTATTCATTGTAAATTCAAAATTGTGAAAAATGTCATGTAAAAGATATCACAATAAAACTTATTTGATTTGATTTGATTTATGTGGTCATACATTCAAATTTAGGTTGGTGATCAATTTAATCACAATGAGAACTATTATAAAATGTTATTTTTTCTTATGGCACTGAACGGTCTAGAGCCTCGGTCGGCAATTAGCGGACCGTGGTCTGAATCCGGACCGCGAAGCTCTACATTTGTCCGGCCCGCGAACAAAATTTTAGGTTCGAAAAATAATAATTTTTTCTCTTCCTTTAAAAAAAATTAATTTAGAAGAGGTAGTCCTAAAAATGTGCAAAGAGACAGTAATGACCGAACAGTTTTGGTGTAAGAAAGGTCCAAAAGACTGATGGTTCTTATTAATCCGGACGGCGGAGGTTTTTCTCATGTTAATCCGGACCCTAACAGGATATTATTGCCGACCCCTGGTCTAGTGCTTTATCAGTCATTAATGAGACTAGTCATTTCAGACAAAAACTCTTGCAGACAAAGTTTTCCCATTTAGTAAGTTCAACACACTGGCTTCTTTCTCTATAGTTATATACTTTACTTAACCGTGTCCATGATGGTTGTGTCATGGTGGTGGAAGGATTGATGGGGTATTAACACCTGTGGACGTCCAGAAGAATTTTCTGGGCTCCTCCTGTGTTCTCTGTGTGTGATGTATATGTATAAATTTAACTATTAGTGATTTTAGCGAGAGAGAAAATATTTTCTATGTCAATGTGATCTTCATTTGGGAAAGGAGAGACGTGCTAATAGATATGGACATGATATTTTTTAAAGTATTCTTTATTTCTTTTTAAACCTACCTTTATAATGAGTAAGTTGAAGATGCGTTTAACCTACATTACCTACTCACTTATGTGTAATATACCTACTTGATACAAACAAAACTCTTGTTCAAGATGTATACCACTTTTATGAACCACATCATGTCCATACTAAATTTGAGATAAATTAAATTCAGAAAGAGATAAATTCAATTTAGCTCGAGATAAATGTCACGAAAATATTTACGAGTATTCTCCGTGGTAGACTCAAAGACAAATTTGAATTACGTGATGTATATTGAAAGAACTTCAGAAGTCCTCTTGGTAGTCATTCAGAAAGTTTTAGCTGAAAACAAAAGTATCCCATGAGAAATTTGAACTTTAACTCTTTGCGGCACGGTGGTCCCAAGGAGGACCACATAAAATGGACCCTTACTGCACGGGCCCTCCTGACTTGTTGTGCCCTGTGAAAGCTACGACAATGTCCGACTACAGCCGAAAACTTTTATCCAATAGGAAGAAGCTTGAGTGGCCCCTGGCTGAGTGAAGCGTGCTGAGACGATACTAAAGACAGTTCTCATATGGATTACCGTGCAGTAAGGTACATTTTCCAAGTGGTCTTTCTGGGGACCACCGTGCCGGAAAGGTTATTCAAAAAAATCCGAGCTGTGCCGCAAAGAGTTAACGCCCGTAGATACCAAGTTCTCAGGTGTATACAAAGGTTAACTCTTCTAATATTAGACTATGTGCTTACGATATTATAACAGATAGTAAATATAAGAAGTTCCATCATGAATTTGAAATGACGAATGACAAAAATATAATCTAGATTTCATCCATAGAAGATTGAACAGATAAGAACTACTGTGTGTACCAAACACAGAAGAATATCGCTAACTCTAAATCCCGATAGGTCGAAATCCCTTGTTGAACTTCGCCACTTACTCGAAGTCCCTAAAAAACTTAAGGGATTTCGAATAAACATCATTTCGGTGAGTCGAGATGATGCTCCTGTCCCTGAATTTCGAACTAGAGGGATTCTAACATAACAATATACTCTTTAGTGGAAGGCAACCATCAAGTGAGGTTGATACTTAAAGCATTTTCTACCATCTAACACTCAGAGTCCTATTTATATGTATTGTGGTTATATAAACTCAAATATATGAGGAAAAATTCACGCATTGTGTGGGATTCGAACCAACGGATCCATAAGCTACCTGGATTACCAGACTAGTGCGTTAACCAGTTGACTACCAATGAACGATTCTACTGTATTGTATACTTACTTATAAAGTACATAGTGTACCTAGGATAGTAATATTAATGTTAACAATATAATTTATTAGGTGTTTACACTAGAACAAATTGCTTTGAAAAAGCAATAAAAGTGAGAACTAATTTCTCATTAACTCATACATAATTAGTTATTTACACTAGATCGACCATTATACGTAGATTACAATCTCCTAATTCTCACTCGTCATAAAGCTGGCCATTGGCATGCTATATTTTATGACTGCCATAAATATATAGCTGCCATTTTTCATCGTATACATACAAGACAAACGGGGGAATAAGGAGTATGTTTTGTAATTCAGAGTTTGTTGGGATCCGTTGGTTCGAATCCCACAGAGAGCATTATTTTTTCATATTTTTCGAGGATTTTGTAAATAAAATAATGGCACTATAGCAACTGTGGTGCTCTTTGAATAGAGACAAAAGGGTTAAAAGTAAAGAATGGGTTAAAGATAGCTATCTACATAATAATGTGGAATTTAGAATTTTCAAAATTGACAATTCTAAGATCAAATGACTATTTCTTCTTCTCTTGGAATGGAGCATATAAAATATGGCATTAGCCATTGATATGGTGATTAGCATTAGCATAATATGATACATAGCAGGACTGTCCAACTGGGGGTCCACGGGCAGATGTTGTGCGGTTCTGAGGTATATGTCACGCTGAAATACCTCGAATTTTGAAATCAAGACCACGTCGGGTGGTCTGGTAATCTAGAGGTTGCGAATTCAAACAACCGGGACATGAAAATTTACATCCCACAAGGTTTTGACCACATATGAATCACAGGACTCAGTATAATCGCGGGCATTATAAATAAAGCGATATTATTATTAAGTAATTGGTACCTGTATTAGCTATCGATTTCATTGCTTTGACTATGATTTATGATTTTCCACTAGATTATTTTGCAATGGTCCTTTCAGGCATCAGATTCCTACTTCCCGACTTTATTTGCATATAGACTGGACTTCGTTCCAAAATTTCATCATTCGGTCTCTAATTTTTACGACATTTTGAAAAGGCTCCATAATATTTTCCCTTTATATATTATGTACGATTATTAAATCGATTCTTTTATCTCGTATAATCCGTCCATTATTTTATCATCTCAACCCTATTTCAAGCTAGAAAGTGATGAAAAAATCAAAAATTCTGTTTCTTTCCCATAAGAGTGCACGCTGCTGTGAAGTTGGACAGCCCTGGTCTAAATTATGGTAATAACCTCTAGTATAATGTTAAGAAGAGTATAGTGTGCTATTCATTATGTTCGTAACAATAATAATAAAGTAGAAGTACCACATACAATCTATAGATTATAAATGTTAAGAGGAGTACCCGATATATGCTAATAATCGTTAGTATAGGCATGGACCCAAGTAAAGACTCGGTGGGAAGAAACCCACCCAATATCAACCTAAAATAATAATAAAAATAATAGTAATAACACTCTTTACTGGAAAGTAACTAAGTGACCACCAGGCGAGGTTAATGCTCAAAAAGCATTTTCTAACCACTTAAACCTCAGAGTCTTTTTATTATGTGGTCACACCCTCGAATTGTTGAGGAAAAAATCATGCACTGGGTGGGTTTCGAACCAACGGATCCCTACACTACCTGCATTACCAGACCAGCTAGTTAACCACTTGACATACCAATGCACGATTGTAGTGCATTAGCATGCTTGGCTTGCAGCACTTCAGGTGACCCAGATTCGATCTTGCATCACTTCCTAAGACATTTTTATTTGGCTTCAAAGATTTGCTTCTAAGAAAGAAAAAAAGTCTCGGCTGGGTTTCAAACCAGCAACCTCTGAATTACCAGACTGACGCTGCGCTTTGACCACTGGGCTACCGAGACAGTGGAGGGACAGCTCTTTAGAAACACCTAACACATCGGCCGGGGTGTGAAGAACGCCCTAACAAAGAAAAGGGACAGCACGGCAGAGTGTAAAAGTAGTAGGCTATGCGGGAAAATTTTTGCAGCGAGTCAATGAGTCGAAAAAATGACTTTTTGACTAGGTGATTTTCTAATCTTCGCCTACGTCACCGAAGTGTTCCGATGATTCCCGAGACTGATAAGGTATAGAGAGAGAGAGAGAGAGAGAGAGAGAGAGAGAGAGAGAAAGATAGATAAAGCCACCGAGCGAGCCAGCGAGAGTAGATCAAGGTCATGCGCATAATGCATTCAAGTGCTGATATTAGTGCATCTGTTATCCAACTCAGGAATAGCGTAATGGTTACAACTTCAGTCTATTGATCCTTAGGTCGTGGGTTCGATCCCAACGCGTGTCCAAATTAAGTCCCTCAATTACGCTTCTAGTGGATTTTCTATGAATTAGGGACTGTGTCACGATTCACATAGTCAAATTTTCGGTTGGATGGTTGGGTGGAAGAGCTTATATAATATGATCTTTAAAATAATTGGATTACACTAAAAAGTTGACAAATAGCAGTGTACCCCATCAATAACCATTAGTGTTAAAGTGACCAGTGACCAGTAAAGAAGCTCCTCTCCTCCTACCTAAGAAGAAAAAAGTTCGCGAAAAAATTTAAAGGTAAGTGCTTAAAATAATAAATAATTAATTTTCACAAAAATATTAATAAATACATTAGAAAATGACCTCTTGGAGGCATTAATATTTGAAATTTGGCGGTTATAGACCAAAGAGCTATTTACACAGACTTTATTCGCCAAAGAGATATTTAGAGAGTACAGAAAGTAAACAAACAAGTAAATAATAAAAAAATCTCCAAAATTGTGTCAAATATTTGAAAAGTTGCGCCAAAGAAACCGATTATGACAATGTGTATCCTGTAAATAGTATAGAGTACAGAAAATAAACAAACAAGTAAATAAATAAAAATAAAATATTTAAAATTTCTCCAAAATTGTGTTAAATATTTGAAAAGTTGCGCCAAAAGTAACAGATTATGGAAATTAATTGACCAAATCGTATCTTCCAAAGAGATATTTAGAGAGTACAGAAAGTAAACAAACAAGTAAATAATAAGAAATTCTCCAGAATTGTGTCAAATATTTGAAAAGTTGCGCCAAAAGTAACAGATTATGGAAATTAATTGATCAAATCGTATCTTCCAAAGAGATATTTAGAGAGTACAGAAAGTAAACAAACAAGTAAATAATAAGAAATTCTCCAGAATTGTGTCAAATATTTGAAAAGTTGCACCAAAGATACCGATTATGAAAACTTGTATCCTCCAAATAGTATAGAGTACAGTAAACAAACAAGTAAATAAATAAAAATAAAATATTAAAAATTTCTCCAAATTTGTGTTAAATATTTGAAAAGTTGCGCCAAAAGGAACAGATCAAGGAAATGCCAATTCACATTGAGTAATAAAATAATAATAACAATATATAGCTCAGATTCACACCTGTTGTACAAAATTAGAAGTTCGAACCTGTCCAGGTGTGACGTCACATTTACAGAGAAGTGCAAGTCTATACTTGTTATCATGTGTTATTAAAAAGAAATCATAACTCTATGTACTTATATTAATTTCTGTTATCTTTCAGACATCATCATGAAGTGCCACCTATGTGAGAGGTATTCTACAACAGACAAATCAAATTTCAAACGTCATCAATTGATTTGTATGGACAGACTGTATTGCGATCATTGTAAATTTCACACCAAAGATCGAAACATGATGGAGAGACACATGATCAAGCATTTTCCTAGGTGTGAAATTTACAAATGTAATCATTGTGATTCATACAAATCCAAAAGATCCCTCAACTTGAAACGGCATCAAAAGGTTTGCATGATAAAGCTCAGCTGTTCACACTGTGATTTCACCACGAACAGTAAATTAAAGCTTATCCATCACATGAGGAAACATGTTAAAACTCTGGACAATTTCACCTGCAAGTTTTGTACATTTAAAACATTGAACATTCACCATCTGTACAAACATGAAACTCTGTGTAGGAGGAAGCTAAAGAACTGTGAAAACTGTGATTTTACCACCAACAGCACAAAAGAACTTCGAGCACACCTGAGAAAAACAAACCATAATGCTGTTCTATGTAACGTTTGTAATAGATATTTTATAAACAAGTACTATTACAAACAACACAAATATGGATGCAGCATAAGAAAACAAAATTCGTCAAATAATCTTGAGATTCAAGAAGCAGTGAAGGGTGCGTTTAAAATATTGAAATTTTCGAACTTCAAAATGAAGAATGATTTTAAACAGACCCTTTACTTGGAAATGAAGGAAATTCTACGTCAGCACATAGAAGAGGAAGCAGTCAAATCTCAAAATGGAATCAAATGGAATATTAGTGCGCAGGTGTCTTTGTATAAACCATCTCCAGACGAAAGTGTGGAAGAAGATTCTTGGGCACACCCTATTTTTAAATCTAGTATTCAGAAAACATTGAAAAGCAGTGAGGAAATCATTAGTTTGGAGCCTATTTTCGAAAAACTTAATGATAAGTGTGAGCTGTATTGTTCTCTAGGATCAGGATGGGTATTTGGTGAGGTTTTGACAATATTTCTCGAAATTGCACAGTATGACCCTTTAGGGGGCTCAAGTTGGATTTTTACACCTAAGAAGTTAAGACAAAAATCATTACAGAAAACCATTTTAAATATTGAAAATAAAAATGATGAATATTGCTTCATTTACTGTATTCTTGCTAAAATAAATCAAGTATATGATGTAAATCCCGATACATATACAAAATATAAATCTCAGATCGATGTTAGTGGCTTAATATTTCCCATGGAAGTAAGACAAATTAATATGTTTGAGAAAAATAATAAAGATATTTCAGTGTCTGTATTTGGTTATGAAAATGAACACATCTTCCCTCTTAGAATATCATGTAGTAAGGAACGCAAACATCACATAGATCTTTTACTCATAACTGAAGAAGAAACAGCTCACTACATCCTGATCCTAGATAAAAATAAACTATTTAGACATATTTTATATCCAAAATCACATCATGATAAGATATATATTTGCGATTACTGTTTAAATAGATGTTATAGGAAGGAATCATTCAACGAACATGTTGCAAGGTGTGAACTAGAAAAACCGCAGGCCACAAAATACCCAACCAATGACAATAACATATTGAAATTTCATAATTATCATAAAATGTTGAAAAGACCTGTTACAATTTACGCTGACTTTGAGACTATGAACATCAACGGCAATCTTATCCCTTCGTCTTTTGCTTATGTTATTGTTGATGATACTCACTCCCCCATTACTTTTCGTGAGTTTCGTAATTCCGAAAATGTAGTTCATGCTTTCCTTTCATCCATAATAAAAGATGTAGATACTATTAAAAAAACTAGGAAGGACTATAAGGACATTATTTGGACGGACGAGGACAAAATAATTTATGATCAAGCCACTCACTGTCACATATGTGAAGAACCATTCGACTTGACCATACTCGATCCTAATCATCCCCTTTCTCGTGTCGCTGATCATTATCATTTTGAATTTTCTCATACTAAACCATCTTCTTCAAACAAACCTGGTCGACTTAGAGGTGCTGCTCACAGACAATGCAATGCAGGTTTCCATACCAAGTTTAGAGTTCCAGTGATTTTTCACAATCTGAAGAAGTTCGATGGTCATCTAATAATTAAAGAATGTAAAAGTTTCATCAAAGATCCCAAAGACTTTCACTGTATTGCTCAAACCATTGAAAAATATTCTTCTTTCAGTTTTAGAGGTCTAGACTTCATAGATTCTTTGGAATTTCTAAGTTCTTCTTTGGAATCTCTCGTATCTACACTCAATTCGGATCAGATGAAAATATTAAAACATTATTTTCCACACGAAGAAGATTTTCAATTACTCTCTAGAAAAGGTGTTTTTCCATATGAATACATTACTTCCTATGAAAAATTGAATGAGAGACACCTGCCTTCAGTACAAGCATTTTATAGTCATCTAAGTGAATCGTCTATAAGTGAAAGTGATTACAATCATGCTCACAAAGTTTGGAATAGATTCAACTGTTCTACTCTAGGGGAATATCAAGACTTGTATAACAAAACTGATGTCCTTCTCTTAGCAGATATCTTTGAAAATTTCCGTTCATCTATGATTCAATATTATAGCCTTGATCCTTGTAATTATATCAGTTTTCCTGGTTTAGCATGGGATGCCATGTTGAAAATGACTAAAGTGAATCTAGAGCTTATAACTGATCCAAACATTTACCTTATGATTGAGCAGGGAATACGAGGAGGTATGGCTGTGATACCTACAAGATATGCGAAAGCCATCCCCAATGAATCTGCTTTACTTTATGTTGATTGCAATAATCTATACGGAAGTGCTATGCAACAATACCTTCCTGTGAACGGTTTTAAATTTGTGTCTATTGATATCAGTTCTGTGCTTGCAACTCCAACAGACTCAGATGTTGGATATATTTGTGAGGTAGACATTATGGTTCCTGATAATCTTCACACCTATTTCCAAGATTTTCCTCTAGCCCCATGTAAACAAAAAGTCAGAGAAGATCAACTCTCTCCTTATCAAAAAGATCTACTAAAAAAATTGAATACTTCCTACACTCCTACTGAAAAACTTTTGACTACATTAGAACCTAAAACAAATTATATTGTACATTATGAAAATTTAAAGTTGTATGTAAAGTTAGGCTTAGTCATTACAAAAGTACATAAAATTATACAATTTTTTCAATCTCCATGGATGAAACCATTTATAGACTTCAATACCCAAAAACGTGCACAAGCAAATACCAAATTTGAACAAAATCTAATGAAATTGGCTAGTAACAGCTGTTTTGGGCGTACTTTGATGAATGTGAAGAAACATAAAAACTTTCTATTGATTACTAATGAAATGCGAGCAAAAGCGTACATCCGTAAGCCAACATTTCAACAGTTTGCTATTTTTGATGAAGACTTAGTTGGAATTCTCTTTTCAAAAACAGTTGTTACATTAAATAAACCTATTCAAGTAGGAATGGCCATTCTAGAACTATCTAAATACATAATGTACGATTATTACTACAATACTTTAAAAACTAATTTTGGTGACAAGATGAAACTTTGTATGACGGACACAGATTCTTTACTAGTACATTTAAATATTCCTGATCTCGAAAGAGCTATGATGACCATACAACATTCTCTAGACACTTCCAATTTTCCAGCCGATCACCCTCTCTACTCTGAAAAAAGAAAAAAAATTGCGGGATATTTTTCAAATGAAGTTCCACCACCTGATAAAATTGTAAAATTCATAGGTTTAAGAGCGAAAATGTATTCATTTCAAACGGAAAATACTCATAATAAGAATGTTGGGAAAGGTATTCCACGTCATAGTTTGAAAAAAATATCTCTCACAGACTACGAGAATGCACTATTTAATGAGAGTACTAGCCGTGTATCCTTTAATCAAATTTTAAGTAAAAATCACTCTGTTCAAATAAAATCACAAACTAAAATAGCTTTGAGCCCATTTGATGATAAGCGGTATTTATTACCAGACCGCATTAGTACCCTCCCATACGGCCACATTGACACACGAAATATTGACAACAAAATGCAAGTTGAATGATTTCCTCACTGCTTTTCATGTTTTTTCCTTCTCAAGTAAAATTCCAAGTAGTTTAGAAATAAGAATTGAGCATTATTATAATGTTAGCACAATTTTTTTATATAATTTTATTTTACATTTTTAATGTATCATTTTATTTGAAAATCTCATGTTGAATTATGTTTAAAAAAAAAAAAAAAAAAAAAAAATGAATCCTTTTACCCTACCTATTTGTGAAGTAGAATTATGTACATGTATTAGGTAATTATTGAGTCCGCCTTATGAAAAGACAACCAACCATAACATGGTCAAGTTGACACATTTTTTTCCTTTTTTTGAAATGAAATGTTATTTTTAAACATTTTTTGTAAATAAATTCTAAAGAAGTTCTCCATAATTTCATTCTAACCATCCAGGCTAGATTGAGTAGGTACTTAGTTAGATATTGATATGGGTACCTCATAAATATTGATAGATAAATAGATATACTCTTAGAGTGTTGAAAATATAAGTTATATTAAATGAAAGTTGTGTTCTATATTTTAGTACTAGTTTTATATGTTATTTTAAAATTTCGTCTATGTTAGTTTGTCATGTAACTGTCTAATTTGTATTTTATAATATAATCATCTACTTATGTAGGTATACACTACTGAAAGGTATACACTTATAAAATATCTAATGTTAATGTATCTCAATATTCCATCTGTGTGAAATACCTATCTGAAAAATAAATCATAATTTCATTTTATTTGTTTAATTAAATCACTCTTAAAAATGTGTTATTATTTTCTATTAATTAGAGAATTAACATAATTATATTGTTCTCGCTTAGAACTATTAAATAGATATGGTGCCAGCCATGTCAGACCAAAAGACAGTAAACACACATCATTAACCAACTTAACTGGGTTGTTGGTAACAAAGGCATCCAACCGTGAAATGTAGAAGTAAGAGTGCGAGAACCAATCAACCTCATCAGATTTTAAAGATAAAAAAATCATTCACTCTCGAAAGTTTTGATTTCTACCAAGAAGAAAACCCTCAATGTTCCTCTGAAAACTTCAGACAGACTCAAGTTATGTATTTAGGTATACATAGATTAATGAACTAGCTCTATCATCTTGTGTTGAGTATTTTCTCGTCTATATCATAAAAAGTAGTAATAATATTCTCACATTAAAATATGAGTACATATGTTTCGGTACTGAGAATAACTTCCACGGCTCGAACCAAGGTCTCCTTAATTTGAGTTAAGATCAGAGACTTCGAAGAAGTTATCACATTGACAGCTAAATCTGAGAATTACACCAATAAATTTATCCTCTTCACATTTAAAATGTAAGTATGAATAATAACAAGGGTTTAACTCTTACCACACACACACTAATCTTTATGGCTATAGTTACTACCTACTCAATTAGAGTCAGATTCTAGAATCCTTTGATTTCTACGAGAAAAACTGGAAAATTCCTCGTATTTATGAAAAATCAAGACAAAAATGGTCATTTTGCAAGTAATATGTCTATTTTGTACCTATTAAATTTAGAGTTTTCCTATAAAAACAAGAACTTTTTATTTTTGATATTATTTTTTCAATCTTTATTCCTTTAAAAGAGACACAATTTTAGACATTTTTTTTTTAGGTTAGGTTAGGTTTAAGCTTCCTTTACACAATTTTAGACTTTTTTTTTGTTTAGGTTGGGTTAGGTTAGGTTATAACGGCCGTTGTGTTACCATATAACCTAACCTAACCCAACCTAAACAAAAAAAAGTCTAAAAGGCCCCTTTGTGTTACCATATAACCTAACCTAACCCAACCTAAACAAAAAAAAAAGTCTAAAATTGTGTAAAGGAAGCTTAAACCTAACCTAACCTAAAAAAAAAATGTCTAAAATTGTGTCTCTTTTAAAGGAATAAAGATTGAAAAAATAATATCAAAAATAAAAAGTTCTTGTTTTTATAGGAAAACTCTAAATTTAATAGGTACAAAATAGACATATTACTTGCAAAATGACCATTTTTGTCTTGATTTTTCATAAATACGAGGAATTTTCCAGTTTTTCTCGTAGAAATCAAAGGATTCTAGAATCTGACTCTAATTGAGTAGGTAGTAACTATAGCCATAAAGATTAGTGTGTGTGTGGTAAGAGTTAAACCCTTGTTATTATTCATACTTACATTTTAAATGTGAAGAGGATAAATTTATTGGTGTAATTCTCAGATTTAGCTGTCAATGTGATAACTTCTTCGAAGTCTCTGATCTTAACTCAAATTAAGGAGACCTTGGTTCGAGCCGTGGAAGTTATTCTCAGTACCGAAACATATGTACTCATATTTTAATGTGAGAATATTATTACTACTTTTTATGATATAGACGAGAAAATACTCAACACAAGATGATAGAGCTAGTTCATTAATCTATGTATACCTAAATACATAACTTGAGTCTGTCTGAAGTTTTCAGAGGAACATTGAGGGTTTTCTTCTTGGTAGAAATCAAAACTTTCGAGAGTGAATGATTTTTTTATCTTTAAAATCTGATGAGGTTGATTGGTTCTCGCACTCTTACTTCTACATTTCACGGTTGGATGCCTTTGTTACCAACAACCCAGTTAAGTTGGTTAATGATGTGTGTTTACTGTCTTTTGGTCTGACATGGCTGGCACCATATCTATTTAATAGTTCTAAGCGAGAACAATATAATTATGTTAATTCTCTAATTAATAGAAAATAATAACACATTTTTAAGAGTGATTTAATTAAACAAATAAAATGAAATTATGATTTATTTTTCAGATAGGTATTTCACACAGATGGAATATTGAGATACATTAACATTAGATATTTTATAAGTGTATACCTTTCAGTAGTGTATACCTACATAAGTAGATGATTATATTATAAAATACAAATTAGACAGTTACATGACAAACTAACATAGACGAAATTTTAAAATAACATATAAAACTAGTACTAAAATATAGAACACAACTTTCATTTAATATAACTTATATTTTCAACACTCTAAGAGTATATCTATTTATCTATCAATATTTATGAGGTACCCATATCAATATCTAACTAAGTACCTACTCAATCTAGCCTGGATGGTTAGAATGAAATTATGGAGAACTTCTTTAGAATTTATTTACAAAAAATGTTTAAAAAAAACATTTCATTTCAAAAAAAGGAAAAAAATGTGTCAACTTGACCATGTTATGGTTGGTTGTCTTTTCATAAGGCGGACTCAATAATTACCTAATACATGTACATAATTCTACTTCACAAATAGGTAGGGTAAAAGGATTCATTTTTTTTTTTTTTTTTTTTTTAAACATAATTCAACATGAGATTTTCAAATAAAATGATACATTAAAAATGTAAAATAAAATTATATAAAAAAATTGTGCTAACATTATAATAATGCTCAATTCTTATTTCTAAACTACTTGGAATTTTACTTGAGAAGGAAAAAAACATGAAAAGCAGTGAGGAAATCATTCAACTTGCATTTTGTTGTCAATATTTCGTGTGTCAATGTGGCCGTATGGGAGGGTACTAATGCGGTCTGGTAATAAATACCGCTTATCATCAAATGGGCTCAAAGCTATTTTAGTTTGTGATTTTATTTGAACAGAGTGATTTTTACTTAAAATTTGATTAAAGGATACACGGCTAGTACTCTCATTAAATAGTGCATTCTCGTAGTCTGTGAGAGATATTTTTTTCAAACTATGACGTGGAATACCTTTCCCAACATTCTTATTATGAGTATTTTCCGTTTGAAATGAATACATTTTCGCTCTTAAACCTATGAATTTTACAATTTTATCAGGTGGTGGAACTTCATTTGAAAAATATCCCGCAATTTTTTTTCTTTTTTCAGAGTAGAGAGGGTGATCGGCTGGAAAATTGGAAGTGTCTAGAGAATGTTGTATGGTCATCATAGCTCTTTCGAGATCAGGAATATTTAAATGTACTAGTAAAGAATCTGTGTCCGTCATACAAAGTTTCATCTTGTCACCAAAATTAGTTTTTAAAGTATTGTAGTAATAATCGTACATTATGTATTTAGATAGTTCTAGAATGGCCATTCCTACTTGAATAGGTTTATTTAATGTAACAACTGTTTTTGAAAAGAGAATTCCAACTAAGTCTTCATCAAAAATAGCAAACTGTTGAAATGTTGGCTTACGGATGTACGCTTTTGCTCGCATTTCATTAGTAATCAATAGAAAGTTTTTATGTTTCTTCACATTCATCAAAGTACGCCCAAAACAGCTGTTACTAGCCAATTTCATTAGATTTTGTTCAAATTTGGTATTTGCTTGTGCACGTTTTTGGGTATTGAAGTCTATAAATGGTTTCATCCATGGAGATTGAAAAAATTGTATAATTTTATGTACTTTTGTAATGACTAAGCCTAACTTTACATACAACTTTAAATTTTCATAATGTACAATATAATTTGTTTTAGGTTCTAATGTAGTCAAAAGTTTTTCAGTAGGAGTGTAGGAAGTATTCAATTTTTTAGTAGATCTTTTTGATAAGGAGAGAGTTGATCTTCTCTGACTTTTTGTTTACATGGGGCTAGAGGAAAATCTTGGAAATAGGTGTGAAGATTATCAGGAACCATAATGTCTACCTCACAAATATATCCAACATCTGAGTCTGTTGGAGTTGCAAGCACAGAACTGATATCAATAGACACAAATTTAAAACCGTTCACAGGAAGGTATTGTTGCATAGCACTTCCGTATAGATTATTGCAATCAACATAAAGTAAAGCAGATTCATTGGGGATGGCTTTCGCATATCTTGTAGGTATCACAGCCATACCTCCTCGTATTCCCTGCTCAATCATAAGGTAAATGTTTGGATCAGTTATAAGCTCTAGATTCACTTTAGTCATTTTCAACATGGCATCCCATGCTAAACCAGGAAAACTGATATAATTACAAGGATCAAGGCTATAATATTGAATCATAGATGAACGGAAATTTTCAAAGATATCTGCTAAGAGAAGGACATCAGTTTTGTTATACAAGTCTTGATATTCCCCTAGAGTAGAACAGTTGAATCTATTCCAAACTTTGTGAGCATGATTGTAATCACTTTCACTTATAGACGATTCACTTAGATGACTATAAAATGCTTGTACTGAAGGCAGGTGTCTCTCATTCAATTTTTCATAGGAAGTAATGTATTCATATGGAAAAACACCTTTTCTAGAGAGTAATTGAAAATCTTCTTCGTGTGGAAAATAATGTTTTAATATTTTCATCTGATCCGAATTGAGTGTAGATACGAGAGATTCCAAAGAAGAACTTAGAAATTCCAAAGAATCTATGAAGTCTAGACCTCTAAAACTGAAAGAAGAATATTTTTCAATGGTTTGAGCAATACAGTGAAAGTCTTTGGGATCTTTGATGAAACTTTTACATTCTTTAATTATTAGATGACCATCGAACTTCTTCAGATTGTGAAAAATCACTGGAACTCTAAACTTGGTATGGAAACCTGCATTGCATTGTCTGTGAGCAGCACCTCTAAGTCGACCAGGTTTGTTTGAAGAAGATGGTTTAGTATGAGAAAATTCAAAATGATAATGATCAGCGACACGAGAAAGGGGATGATTAGGATCGAGTATGGTCAAGTCGAATGGTTCTTCACATATGTGACAGTGAGTGGCTTGATCATAAATTATTTTGTCCTCGTCCGTCCAAATAATGTCCTTATAGTCCTTCCTAGTTTTTTTAATAGTATCTACATCTTTTATTATGGATGAAAGGAAAGCATGAACTACATTTTCGGAATTACGAAACTCACGAAAAGTAATGGGGGAGTGAGTATCATCAACAATAACATAAGCAAAAGACGAAGGGATAAGATTGCCGTTGATGTTCATAGTCTCAAAGTCAGCGTAAATTGTAACAGGTCTTTTCAACATTTTATGATAATTATGAAATTTCAATATGTTATTGTCATTGGTTGGGTATTTTGTGGCCTGCGGTTTTTCTAGTTCACACCTTGCAACATGTTCGTTGAATGATTCCTTCCTATAACATCTATTTAAACAGTAATCGCAAATATATATCTTATCATGATGTGATTTTGGATATAAAATATGTCTAAATAGTTTATTTTTATCTAGGATCAGGATGTAGTGAGCTGTTTCTTCTTCAGTTATGAGTAAAAGATCTATGTGATGTTTGCGTTCCTTACTACATGATATTCTAAGAGGGAAGATGTGTTCATTTTCATAACCAAATACAGACACTGAAATATCTTTATTATTTTTCTCAAACATATTAATTTGTCTTACTTCCATGGGAAATATTAAGCCACTAACATCGATCTGAGATTTATATTTTGTATATGTATCGGGATTTACATCATATACTTGATTTATTTTAGCAAGAATACAGTAAATGAAGCAATATTCATCATTTTTATTTTCAATATTTAAAATGGTTTTCTGTAATGATTTTTGTCTTAACTTCTTAGGTGTAAAAATCCAACTTGAGCCCCCTAAAGGGTCATACTGTGCAATTTCGAGAAATATTGTCAAAACCTCACCAAATACCCATCCTGATCCTAGAGAACAATACAGCTCACACTTATCATTAAGTTTTTCGAAAATAGGCTCCAAACTAATGATTTCCTCACTGCTTTTCAATGTTTTCTGAATACTAGATTTAAAAATAGGGTGTGCCCAAGAATCTTCTTCCACACTTTCGTCTGGAGATGGTTTATACAAAGACACCTGCGCACTAATATTCCATTTGATTCCATTTTGAGATTTGACTGCTTCCTCTTCTATGTGCTGACGTAGAATTTCCTTCATTTCCAAGTAAAGGGTCTGTTTAAAATCATTCTTCATTTTGAAGTTCGAAAATTTCAATATTTTAAACGCACCCTTCACTGCTTCTTGAATCTCAAGATTATTTGACGAATTTTGTTTTCTTATGCTGCATCCATATTTGTGTTGTTTGTAATAGTACTTGTTTATAAAATATCTATTACAAACGTTACATAGAACAGCATTATGGTTTGTTTTTCTCAGGTGTGCTCGAAGTTCTTTTGTGCTGTTGGTGGTAAAATCACAGTTTTCACAGTTCTTTAGCTTCCTCCTACACAGAGTTTCATGTTTGTACAGATGGTGAATGTTCAATGTTTTAAATGTACAAAACTTGCAGGTGAAATTGTCCAGAGTTTTAACATGTTTCCTCATGTGATGGATAAGCTTTAATTTACTGTTCGTGGTGAAATCACAGTGTGAACAGCTGAGCTTTATCATGCAAACCTTTTGATGCCGTTTCAAGTTGAGGGATCTTTTGGATTTGTATGAATCACAATGATTACATTTGTAAATTTCACACCTAGGAAAATGCTTGATCATGTGTCTCTCCATCATGTTTCGATCTTTGGTGTGAAATTTACAATGATCGCAATACAGTCTGTCCATACAAATCAATTGATGACGTTTGAAATTTGATTTGTCTGTTGTAGAATACCTCTCACATAGGTGGCACTTCATGATGATGTCTGAAAGATAACAGAAATTAATATAAGTACATAGAGTTATGATTTCTTTTTAATAACACATGATAACAAGTATAGACTTGCACTTCTCTGTAAATGTGACGTCACACCTGGACAGGTTCGAACTTCTAATTTTGTACAACAGGTGTGAATCTGAGCTATATATTGTTATTATTATTTTATTACTCAATGTGAATTGGCATTTCCTTGATCTGTTCCTTTTGGCGCAACTTTTCAAATATTTAACACAAATTTGGAGAAATTTTTAATATTTTATTTTTATTTATTTACTTGTTTGTTTACTGTACTCTATACTATTTGGAGGATACAAGTTTTCATAATCGGTATCTTTGGTGCAACTTTTCAAATATTTGACACAATTCTGGAGAATTTCTTATTATTTACTTGTTTGTTTACTTTCTGTACTCTCTAAATATCTCTTTGGAAGATACGATTTGATCAATTAATTTCCATAATCTGTTACTTTTGGCGCAACTTTTCAAATATTTGACACAATTCTGGAGAATTTCTTATTATTTACTTGTTTGTTTACTTTCTGTACTCTCTAAATATCTCTTTGGAAGATACGATTTGGTCAATTAATTTCCATAATCTGTTACTTTTGGCGCAACTTTTCAAATATTTAACACAATTTTGGAGAAATTTTAAATATTTTATTTTTATTTATTTACTTGTTTGTTTATTTTCTGTACTCTATACTATTTACAGGATACACATTGTCATAATCGGTTTCTTTGGCGCAACTTTTCAAATATTTGACACAATTTTGGAGATTTTTTTATTATTTACTTGTTTGTTTACTTTCTGTACTCTCTAAATATCTCTTTGGCGAATAAAGTCTGTGTAAATAGCTCTTTGGTCTATAACCGCCAAATTTCAAATATTAATGCCTCCAAGAGGTCATTTTCTAATGTATTTATTAATATTTTTGTGAAAATTAATTATTTATTATTTTAAGCACTTACCTTTAAATTTTTTCGCGAACTTTTTTCTTCTTAGGTAGGAGGAGAGGAGCTTCTTTACTGGTCACTGGTCACTTTAACACTAATGGTTATTGATGGGGTACACTGCTATTTGTCAACTTTTTAGTGTAATCCAATTATTTTAAAGATCATATTATATAAGCTCTTCCACCCAACCATCCAACCGAAAATTTGACTATGTGAATCGTGACACAGTCCCTAATTCATAGAAAATCCACTAGAAGCGTAATTGAGGGACTTAATTTGGACACGCGTTGGGATCGAACCCACGACCTAAGGATCAATAGACTGAAGTTGTAACCATTACGCTATTCCTGAGTTGGATAACAGATGCACTAATATCAGCACTTGAATGCATTATGCGCATGACCTTGATCTACTCTCGCTGGCTCGCTCGCTCTTTTCTCTCTCTCTCTCTCTCTCTCTCTCTATACCTTATCAGTCTCGGGAATCATCGGAATACTTCGGTGACCTAGGCGAAGATTAGAAAATCACGGGCTCAAAATCTCATTTTTTTTGCTCATCAGCTCGGCTCAAAAGATGCCCCACATAGACTACTACTTGTAAAGTAACGGAAAACATAGTTCCAATTATTTCATACAGATTATAAATTCTAGTTCCTCCAAAAAATCTATTATTTTATGTACGTACATTTGATTGAAAATAAACTGATCAAAACAGAATAAATATATTCAATAAATAATTTATGTATTTATTTATGTATATGGGACGGAATCCGGTATTGATGAACCCTTACAATGACCGGACGGAATCTGGTATTAGAATATTGACGGGACGCAATCGACGGTACGGAATAGGGTGAAAAAAAGGTAAATTTGACGGAATACGGTGCTTCCCAAAACATTTATATGGATCCACGCCTGCATGTTTGAATAATGTTAAAAATAGTATGTTAACAGTCATTAGCATATCTAATGTTAAGAAGAATACGGTACAGATTATGTTAATAGTTACTAGCACAACGTCAGAGAGGTGCGGTCCTAAGCAAGAGGCAGTGGAAATGGGATGACCTCATTGGAGTCGTTTCGAACCGATACAAGATGACTGTTAAGTTGCTATTATCGTTTCGGAGCGATATCGGGACACTAAAGTCATTGATATTATTGCGCATGTCATTATTTAAATTGGTTGTGATGGTGGGCAGATGACGTCGGAGCTGAGATGGCGGGTGAGGACACGAGGTGATGGGGGAAGAAGAAGAAGACAAAAGAGAGGGAGAAGGAAGTGATGTAGAATAAGATTTCTAAATAAGAAAATAAGGGTTGGGTGGAAGAGATTGCCATAGGCAATAACCCCGTCTTTTAGTTAGGACATGTGTTTATATATATTATAGAATCACCGAAATTAAGCAACGTCCGGCGAAGTGAATAAGACTCCGTGATGCTGGCATTCCGGCCAACCCAGGCTGGGTGAGGTTAATGTGGGTAGCAGGTTTGTGAGTTTCCTGCGAATGGAAGGTAAAATCATCGTCGTCATAATATGTATATGACCGTGCAGTTGAAAACTTCGTTAAACCCAAATTAAAAAGGAAAGAAATTAAGGAAGTTGTTGCTCATATTTAACTGGCTGATTAAATTTAGTTAGTCTCTAATGAGTAACCTTGCATAAGAAGGAAGAGACATGGCTGAGAAAATTTATTCAACCCATCAAGATGTTATACAATATACTCAACTCTGGGCCCTTTTCTTTCTCTTTCTCTTTCCCTCTCCTTCTTTCTCGTTCTCTTTCTCCCCTCATCCTCCTTCTATTTATCCTTCTCCTCCTCCTATTTATCCTTCTTCTACTTCTCCTATTTATCCTTCTTCTCCTCTTCCTATTTATCGTTCTTCTCCTAATATTTATCCTTCTCCTCCTCCTATTTATCCTTCTTCTACTTCTCCTATTTATCCTTCTTCTCCTCTTCCTATTTATCCTGCTTCTCCTCCTATTTATCCTTCTCCTCCTCCTATTTATCCTTCTCTCCTCCTATTTATTCTTCTACTTCTCCTATTTATCCTTCTTCTTATTTATCCTTATTCTCCTTCTCTTCTTCTCTGTTCTGCCTCTAACTCATCCTCTTTACAGTTTATATCCTACACATTGAGTACACATGTCTCTATCTCCTTTTATTCCCCTTGTCTACTCCTCTTAGCCACACCCGAAAGTATTGATTTTGTATTTCCCACCCTCCTTTTCCCTCTCTCTCTCTACCATCTCTCTTTCTCTTTCTCTCTCTCTCCCTTTCTCGCTGTCTCACTCCCTCCCTCTTTAACTCTTCCATACTTCATGTTTCCTCTCTCTCGTAATCCCTATCTTTCTCTCTCGCTCTTTCTCTCTTTATCTCAGCTATCCCTCTCTTTCTCTTTTCCCCTCTCTCTCCTTCTCTCTCTTTCACCCCCTCTCTCTTTAACTCATCAATATTTCATGTTTCGTCTCCCTATCCCTCTTTCCTGTAATCCCTATCTTCCTCCCTTTTCTTAAAACGTTTTCTCTTTCATTTTCACCCTTTTAAAAATGAATTCCCTAAAAGTTGGCCTTTAAACACATACCTACAATATACACATGTTATCTTACCTTCTATTGAACATATCCTACATATGTACATATACGTCGAAAACTCGAACTTACATACTCATACATACACATACCTATTACGATACACATGTTATCTACATTTTATTGAACATACCCTACATATGTACAAAATTCTACAAATGTATGTATGATTTTATTTGTGGTGAAGCACAAGGCCTCTTCACAATTTTTGTGGGTAGCGCAGCATTACTAAGAGTCTCCGTTACATTTCAATTTTTTCTATTACATTAATTTCTTTTGCTCTGCATGGTAATGGCGCCACTGGTCGTTACTCGTACAAGTAACTACTCATTTTTACTCTCGAGGTATGATTGGACCTCGAACATCTAAGTACAGAGCAGAAAGATTCCTGCCCCGCTGGGAATAACTACGAAATGTATCGAATAGTTCTACACTGTAGGCCTTTAGGTTACTGTTTTACGTGTTACATGTGATGGGGCCTGCAGCCCTGCATAGTAAAAATAATGATAATTATCGTAAATTTAACATACTGTTTTGATCGTTGTTTCTACTGCTGTTTTGGATATAAATGAAAATTACATCCTTAGCAAAGTTTTTCTCTCATTTTGCTTCTTTTTTTTTCTTCTTTTTCTAAATTATTACTAATTTCAAGACATTTTTATAAGCGCAAAGCGCCATAATCACCATATTACGTAAAATATTAGAAAGGTAGATTACAAAAGTTTATAAACACATATAGGGTCCATGCATGAAAACATAAAATACAAAGGGGATCAGGCACGGCCGGTGCTAAGGAGCTGTGGAACTGCAGCACCCCCAGACGAAAAGGAAAAAGAGAGGATTTTCTAAAGTTCTATAGCTCGTACACAATGAATATCATTACAAATTTCTAGAATAAATAATGCATAATTATAATGATTCGCATGGTAAACAAAACTCAAACCCTTCAGGTACTGAAAGAGCGACTCTATAATTCCCATTTTAGTCCGGCTTATAAATAACTAGCCGTTTGCCCGTGCTTTGCAACGGGACTAAATTTCAAATTTACTAAGGCATGGCCGTACTGCTGGACAGCAATGCCTTTTTGAACTTTTTATAATTTTCCTGGACAAAGCGATAATGGTTTTGGGGGGGGTCAATTCTGAGACATTTTTCGCTATCTCTTACCGTTTTGGCTAAACAACTCCGGACAAACAAACAAACAAACAAACATAGGTAGGTAGGTAGGTAGGTAGGTAGGTAGTCCTTTTTTCTGTTTTATATATAAAAATAATAATAATATAATATTAATATCGCCTTATTTATACTGCCCGATTAAGACTATGAAAGTCCCATTATTCTAGCAGTTATAAGCCCAAGACAAATTATTATGTGGTAAAAATCCCATATTGGGATGATAACTTTTCATGTCCCGGCAGGGTTTCGAAACCACGACATCTGGATTATCTTGATTCACAGAGTGCCGCCTTTACCACTGAGCTACCGGGACAGACTGAGCTACCGGGCTTATAAGGCAGCACACTCTAGATATTTTCCCACCGGCCGCGCCTGAAAGAGATGAACCTAGAGTTTCGAAATATTTAAAAACCCCATTTCCAAGTCTCGAATGGGAAGGCGTAACTAATAGATGGGGTCGAGAGAGTAAGAAATGGTGTGTAGGGAAACTTTCGTAGGAGAAGTAATTTCTGTAGAACTGTGTATTCTAGGGTTATTTATTTGACAGCTAATAAGAGGATATACAGGGTGGTCGTGTCAGTCATGTCAGGAAATACAGGCTCTTGGTTGTTTTTTTTTTTCACGGTATCGACACAATTTTTAGTTCAATACGAGGTTTGAAGAAATTAAATTATCATTTGTTATGATAATTTCTATTAAAAAAAAAGACAACACAAAAATGCCTTATGCTTCACAAGACCAGTTGCAATATTATTTTATTAGTTTAAAAAAAAGTATACCCAAATAATGGTATAAATCATCCAGATACAAATTGAATGTACCTTCCCTGTATAATTCTAAATGGTTAACTCATGTTACCTTTCATAGCTATTTAAATATTACTATCATAGATATTGGGACTGTTAAGGAACATTATTGTCACGTAATATTTATCAGACGGTAAGACTCAGAACATATTTTTTATTTATAATATAACTATTATAAAAAATACCTTCTGTTTGGGAACTTTGTTCGTATGGTCCTTTTTTGGGGTATATGTAGGATGTATTAGGTATGTGTCAAAAAAATATTATGAGACTAATAATTTTAAATGTTTATTAATTCAAAAAATATAAATAAATAAATGTGTTTCTATGTGTTCAACGTTACAGTGGGTGGAGCTGAATAACAGATTTTTTTTTAAATCGATTATGAAGAAAAAAGTTTATTAAATAACATTTTCTTAAATAATAGGCAGAATGTCCAAAATTTTAAAACAAAATTGACGCTTTTCAGAGTTCTGTCTCTGATTCATTACACTGATTTCTGATTTTTTTTTTTTGCTTCATACATTGGTTATTACTAGGACTACTAGGAGACACTATTAGAATGTGAAATATTTGTCAAGAACACAACAAAGTAACACAAATACTTGTCCCAGAGCAAAAAATACATTAAGTAAAATTATGAATAGGTAGATACTTATAAGTCTTTTAATTTTTTCCCCCTGCTTATAGGGCCATAAATATTATCACATGATAATTTTCATTTTAAACCGATTGCTCATTTTATGAACTTGAATCTTGTAACTTGTAACTAAACTTGGTACAGTGAATGCAAATTTTCAAAATGGATTTACTACAATAATCCCTGGATTAAGTTCGTTCCAAGATGAAATAATCTTTTTTCATCCCCTCATAATCCTTTAAAATTTTGTGACACATTTTATTTCTCAAAATTCTCATTATTGTATTAAATTTATTTTCCATGCATTTTGCACTAGATGAGAAAGACCATATTTTCACACAAAATATGGCAATACGATTAAAAACTCACAAAGTGCACAAAGCCTTGTATTTCAAAACTACACCTCTGGATATGAAATAGTACACATTTACATCAATATGTTATAATACCTACTGTTGAACATAATATATGGAGAATACAACACCAGTGATATACAAGTACAATTATTACAAACTGTAAGTAGTACATGTGTTAACAACAGAAAACACAAATAAGCAGAGTCGAGGAA